>OLKM01001255.1:41703-153972 GCA_900291075.1 Melanogrammus aeglefinus | reverse complement strand
GCGTGCTATGGGGGCCAAACTCACAGCCACAGAACCCTATACCTAACCCTAACTCTTCTAATTCAAGAGCAGCTTTTTCTTTAATGACAATAGAAAAGAAAGATTAGATAGAAAAAGAAACTGAACACCTATTTTTTTTACTTACTTTCCATATTGTAAATTTATTGCAATAATCATTGTTTATTGCATTGTTCATAAGAAGTCATATTTGTTGTCGAAAAGCTTTTTCTCTTTATAAAATAATAGATAAGTTAATTCATCTGTTGATGTCTTTAATAATCATCACAAAAGTAGGAAGTGATTAGCAAACTCTGAGTAGCAAACTCGGATGTATATATATTTTTGAAAATCACGCATGGAAATGTACATAAAAAAAAAAAGTTTCATCGAGATGCATCGATAATTGTTTTAGAATCGAACGTTGACCTCATTAATCGGAATCGAATCGTGAGGTGCCAAGAGATTCCCACCCCTAGTGGTTTCCCCATACCACAACTAGCTTACCTCTGGTCCCACAGTTACACTTGGGGTTTTGGGCTAGCTAGCTGGTTACCCAACATGTTTTGGAGCCAGCTAGCTGACTAACACAACAGATCTAGGGATCGCTGGCTTGTGTAGGGAGTTGGAGGGCTAGCCTGCAATGCTCAATACAGGGAGACGGATAAGCACAATTCAAGGATTAGTATGATCACGGAAATCAGGTGGAGAGTATATGAGCATGGGCAGAAGTGTGGCTGGGCAGATTAAATGTAAATAGGATTCCAATACAGCTGCTCTTTTTATTGTGGTGTATCCCAAGGTCCTGTATTCCTGTTTTATCTAAATGGAGCAGCCACCTTGGCTCTGAATGCTAGCTGAGTAAGGAAACTGGATATGGAATTCCACATTCAGTTCCCCCCACCCAGCTGGAGGAGTATTTTTCCTCAAGCATGGAGGGGATTTATTCTCTTACAGCAAACTAATGGTGCTGGGGTGTCTCTAAATGTATAAACCAGCCTGTTGGGAGTTGGAGATGAGTTGGTGGGATGACAAAAAAATAATACATAAGAAAGTAGGAAAGGAAGGATAGTGGGGGTTGTGGTAGGAAAAATATTGCATGCTTGCCTTTGTGGTCAGACAACCATGTTGCATACATATGCCATTTGGTGAATGCCTTTATCTAAAAGCATTTTGCAATAAAATGAGGTTAATTGAATGAATTGTCATTTATCAAGTACAATATTCAGAATAGCATTTAGTGTATGGATTTACACCAGATTAGGGTTTGCAAAATTCCACAGGAATTTTGCAACAACTCCAAAACCCTAAAAAACCCGAAGTTGGAAACTTGCCATGGGAATTAACAGGAATTTATGAAATAAACCCGGAGATTTTACAAAATTGAAGGTTGGCTCTTAACGGGGGACTTAAATATAGTTGGGAGAAAATATATTTTTAGCATAATCTTGACTAACACAACCAGTTTCATGCAAGTAAACTTGAATATCTATGCGATTCCTCAATCACGCTAGCGTACTGCTTTCTGCAGGGCTATTGAGAACACGCTCCCTACATGCACTGTGCATTCCTCCATCACATGTACACTGATGACTTCTAGAACCCTGGACCACAGTTTTGAAGCCAGAGCATATTTAACTCAAAATTCATGTTTTTGTTCTTCAATGAAAGAATAAAATAATTAGCACTTGTTAAAGTTCTACTTGCAAATAAATCTGCTAAAATGATGATTTTGTAGTCTTTTAATAGATTTTTTTATAGTGTTATTTTGCATGGCGTGTCTACTTAGAACAAAAGAAATATAGATATATTTATGCTTGGATATGATACAGTTCGATTAATTACGCTCAATTCCTAGTTAATTCCCATTAATTCCCATCATTTCCCGATTTTTAATATTTCCAAAATTCCCAAGCTTAACTTCTCATTGTAATTTATCGGAAATTTTCCACCCCTTTGCAACTCTACACCAGATACTCATGTCATTTCACGTACATTTGTTTTAAGGCTGCATTTTTGGTTGGACAGTTTTTTTGGATTGTTTGGATTTCTTTTGCGTTGACATACATTTATAAGAAAAGGTAGGAAACCCTGAGGAATCCATGTCTGTGCTGGGTGCTAAAAGGACAACCGAAACCAATAAGATGCACAACGGATAATTTAATGGGGTATGGAGAAACAGAGGCTGGAACCAGAGGCTGGAATCTAGTTGCTGAGACGACCACCAAATGGCAGCCGCAGAGGAAACTGTGATCTCTGGGTTTGTGGGGAATGCAGGACAACCCAAGCAGATCTGTTCCTCAGGGCCTTGACGGAGGGCTGGACGTGTCTCAACGTATAGTGCCGGCGGTCGATCACAGCTTAAACCCTCCGCAGCGCGGAAGGCATCCTGGCTTTCCGATGGCTCACTTCTGCATTGGCATGGTACATTTAGACGGATTGAGTCAGTTATTTTAATGAATGGTTTTTTCCGTTTTTGACCGCGGAATACAAGTGCTATCAAGTAGAGGTTAGGACTTGTATTCTGTCATGTTTAAGGATGTGAACATAAATAAGGTTTAGTATTGGAGTGGTTATGTTTTGCTATGTTCCAGGGATGGGACATTTTGAGCAACTTTAATTGACAGCCTCTCATTCAACCTCTACCATAACACGTTGAACTAATCATCACCAGTTTACAACCCGCATGGCGTCATGTAGGAATGCTAATGAAAATGCATCTCAAGTTAAGTTGAAATAAAGTTTAAGAATGTTAATTATTTTACAAGTCAAAGTGAATCAGGTTGCCAAGCAGTCCGTGGTCCATACAGGTAATAAAAAAATCCATAATAGTTTTCCCAAATATGAATACTATTCAAGATTTGGAGGGCTCACATGAGACAAATAAATTATTGTCAAAGCAGAAAGTGTGGCAGTAGTGGTTGTAAAAACATGTAAGAATAGGAATTCAACAAAAAGAATAGCCAGGAAATGGGTCTTCATACAAATATGACATCCGACTCCTCCGTTATCCTGGTGAACAGTTATAGTGTACCCTGAACAGGGCACTGTGGGCTCTGGCCACACCTCTCATCTCTCAGGTATGCTGGCTCTCTCCCTCTCTCCCTCCCGGCTCCTATCCAGCCTGTCCTGACTTGTCAACCCCCCTCTCATACTCCACCTCCACCCCTTGGCTGAAAATACCTGGAGAGAGAGAGAGAGACAGACACACACACTCACACACCAAGATGTATTGCATCTCCAAAAACACAATGTTGTGTTTGGAAGTTGTAGGATTATTGGCTGTTGCCTGTTGCTCAATACCGATGGTGGGTTGTGCAACACACACACACACACACACACACACACACACACACACACACACACACACACACACACACACACACACACACACACACACACACTAACTATGTGTTTGAGCCTGGGAATTGGAGGCTTCCAATGGAATCCCTGTTCCAGCTTGGAAATTGAAACGTATCGTAAATACATAAAGCGAGTTCCTCTGTGCGCCCCCGATTACTGGATTCCTGGAGCTCTGGAATCAATCCCTTATCTTTATCTGTATATATTGTGAGTATATGTGTATATTTGGCCTTTGGTGGATGTCTCTATCCAAAGAGCGAGTGCATACATTCGTAGTATGGGTGGTCCTAGTTGGATTCGAACCCCTCAGCCTAGTAGTGTTCATGCGATACACTATCGAGTGAATCGGGACAGGACCTACACCGATATGACTGCATGATTATTTGAATTGCTTAAGTGCTGCAGTAGGTTTACAAGCTCAAACCCCCAAATTTACCCCTGGAAGTCTTGTTTTGCTCAGTCACTCTTGTCTGACCTCCTCCTGCCATCCATCTCCCTTCTTCAGGCACCAGAACTTACTTCCCCCGCCAGAAACACGCTCTGCAAGCAAGGTTTTATTATGTTGCTCTTTCTCTCTATCACTCCCTCTCTCGCTCTATTGATCTCTGTCTTTGCCCTCCCTCTGTTTAAGTGTGTGTGTGTGTGTGTGTGTGTGTGTGTGTGTGTGTGTGTGTGTGTGTGTGTGTGTGTGTGTGTGTGTGTGTGTGTGTGTGTGTGTGTGTGTGTGTGTGTGTGTGTGTGTTTCTATATCTCTATCTCCCCACTGCTATCATTTCTCAGTCAACAAGTTTGTGACAAATGTAGCTGGGGGCTGCGAAAATGGCAGGTGTGTGTGTGTGTGTGTGTGATAGGGGACGTACTACATTGAGAGGATGTCTGTTTCTGAAGGCCAACTTTCCTCTCTCATGGTTAAACCCACTGCAGTTTGTGTGTAGTGTACGTGTGTCAGTCTTCAAGAGAGAACCAAAGAGAAAGTGCCGTAGAAAGGCATACACTGAGCAAGAATTAGAGCGTGTATTTCTGTCTGAGAGAGCGAACGCACTAGATAAGGAAAGGAGAAAGATCTGGGGAAGAATGGAGGGAACATAGGGGAGAAAAAAAAATGTGGCAGAGTGAGAAATGGAGAGGGAGGGAGTGAAAGAGATGGAGAGACGAACAACAGAAGTGTTTTCGTCTGTCTCTCTTATCGGTCCCTCTTTCTGTCTCTCTCGCTCTGTCTCTCTTTGTCATTCTGTCCCTGTTTTTCTCTCTTGTTTCTCTGTATTTCCTCTGTCTGTCCCGCTCTCTCTCTCTCTCTGTCCCATCCTGGGCTCGCGTGTGGAAGCTGCTAGCTCCTGCTGACGCTGCCTTATGCAGCATTAGCTCTTCTACCAGAGCCCACCATGCACACCGCAGCCATGTGACGACAGAGGCCCGGGACCAGGGGTTTTGTAGAAGCCAGCAGTAGCGCCGTCGGTGTAGTACTAGAACGTTCCAATCGGATGCTTTCACCGTGTCAACATTATAGGAGTTGTGACTGAGTTTGTAGTTATCCTACATTGTGGTTCTCCATCTGTGTACAGTAGTTATCCTACACAATGCTTCTCCAGTGTGTACACTGGTTATCCTACCCTATGGTTGTCTGATCTGTGTACGTTATCTTATGCGATCACATCAGTCCCGCCAGAGAGAAATTTGAGCTTGGTCAGTTGGTTCTTTGTTGACTTTAGTTGTTGGAGAGAAATAATCCGCTCAACATGTGATGAGAAAGAGTGTGTCCACATCAGTGAAAGCCCCTCAAGGGTTAAACGTCATGTGAGCACTGGTAGTTTTTTTGAGGTACTTTTAAAATGGGTATGTAATTATTGAAAAACATTTTTACATGGGGGGGGGGGATATTTAATCATTATGACATTTGGAGGTAGTATTCCGATTATTTATTCTTCATTTTAACATTGAGGGGACAACGTTCTGTATAAGCTATACACCTGAACCACTGTCTCTTCCTCTGCACAGACACAAAACCGTATTGCCAATACTTCACTCACACATACGGTCGGCCCACACTCTCACCACCACCTCACTGGAAACATGCAGAGCTCATAGGTAGATGGTTGACTTCCTGTTTACCGACCGCATTATGTTCCAGCCTCCCTCCCCCGCCTTCCTCTACACCCCCCCCCCCCCCCCTCACACTGTCCCCGTTCACCGCCGCCCAACCGGCCCACGCATCCCCACCCTCCGGGGCTCGTCTTGAGGTGGTGGTACGTATCTGGCCAGAACATCCACTGCTCAAGAGGCCTTGGTGTTGGTCGTGTTCGCATGTGTCAAATGCGTACTGTGGTTTAGCCTGCATACTCTAGGCTTATGCAGCATGCAGCTATTTTACCAGAGCCCACCATGCACACCGCAGCCATGTGACGACAGAGGCCCGGGACCAGGGGTTTTGTAGAAGCCAGCAGTAGCGCCGTCGGTGTAGTACTAGAACGTTCCAATCGGATGCTTTCACCGTGTCAACATTATAGGAGTTGTGACTGAGTTTGTAGTTATCCTACATTGTGGTTCTCCATCTGTGTACAGTAGTTATCCTACACAATGCTTCTCCAGTGTGTACACTGGTTATCCTACCCTATGGTTGTCTGATCTGTGTACTTTATCTATATGTAATATATTAGGGGTGTACCGGTGCACAAAAATCTCGGTTCGGTACATACCTCGGTTTTGAGGTCACGGTTCGGTTCATTTTCGGTACAGTAAGAAAACAAAATGCAAAATATAAATGTTGTTCATAACACACTTTTGTGCTTTTAACAATAGGAAAATTAGACAATACAAATGTGTGTGTGTGTGTGTGTGTGTGTGTGTGTGGTGTATGTGTATTAGGGCTGTGCAATTAATCGAATTTCGATCGCGATATCGATTTTGGGGTCAAACGATCTCCAAACTCGTATAATCGAGTTGAAACGATTAATTTGACGATGATGATTATGACATAGAAACACGTATAAGTATCCAAAATAAAACCTTTTTCGTGTGTAAGTGTACTGTCTGCCACAACATTCTGAATCTAATATTTGATTTTTATAAAAACATTTCATGAATACAATATGAGACGCGCAATATAAGATGCGTGCTGCATCAGGAAGTATGCCGTTGGCAGGAGGGCGGGACATGCCAGTGAACCCGCCACATCAGCAGCATCGGTCTACGCTGCTGACATTGTCGCCGTCACTGCATCGTCCCGCCACCGGCCCACGCATCCCCACCCTCCGGGGCTCGTCTTGAGGTGGTGGTACGTATCTGGCCAGAACATCCACTGCTCAAGAGGCCTTGGTGTTGGTCGTGTTCGCATGTGTCAAAGCGTACTGTGGTTTACCTGCATCTCTAGGACTTTCAAAATGTGCTATTTTTGTAAGAGGACCACCTAGCCACATAGCATAGTTCAGTGTTTGACGCCCACAGCCCTCCATCAGTAGCGCCCCTACTGTTATCATTTATGTATTCATGAAATGTTTTTATAAAAATCAATTGTTAGATTCAGAATGTTGTGGCAGACAGTACACTTACACATGAAAAAGGTTTTATTTTGGATACTTATACGTGTTTCTGTGTGATATTTGATGGTCTTAGTATATATATTTTATTCATGAAATGTTTTATAAAAATCAAATGTTATATTCAGAATGTTGTGGCAGTGCACTTAAACAAGAAGGAAGTTAATTTTGGATACTTATACGTGTTTCTATGTCATAATTGATAGTGTCAATAAATGCATGTTTTCAAACTCAAAAATAATCGTTTGAATAATCGTGATATCAATATTGACCAAAATAATCGTGATTATGATTTTTCCCATAATCGAGCAGCCCTAATGTGTATGTATAACAAAGCATAACGACATCTAAAAAAAATTAATACACAGGGTATGGTTTCCTCAACTCGGGAATCACTGGCATAGTGAAATGTCTTGCTAACCTCTGTGTTCCACTGCCCAAAGACTAGAAAACGTCCTGCCCAATGTTAAGCCAGTGCCTGCATACCACTCACCATTGGTATGTGTGCTATGGAACTGGACCAACCTCTTCACAGCCTGTATCTTTTATGAATTAGGCTGTGAGTGGTTGTGATGTGACGGGAGGGGGGGGGGAGGCAGACGAGCGAGGGACAGAAGGCGCGGAGAGTGAGATAGCCGGATGGTTACGGATTTGTGAATAATGCATTGAGTCGGAATGGCCTGTTTAGCCTAGGTGTCACCTAAACAACAAACACAAACACAGATGCCCGCAGTCCTGTTCTTCAAAGACCTCTCTGAAAACCTGCATTTCCCTGAAGCGCAGGAGATGTGGAACGGAGGACGTTCTTTCCTTTGTGTTTAAAACATGAGATATTTGTCTATTGGTGTGTTTTTTTTTAGAGACTCCGGAAAGTCCGGATAGAGACTCGAGACCCTTGGCAATAAGCAAATGCATCGGTTTGCTTTGCTCTTTTATATTTAGTTGAATTGTATAGTTTTGAAACAAACAGCATGTACAGGGCTTCACCTTTTACAGTGCGTTTTTTTTTGTCCAGATCGCGTTTCCTCGCGTTTGGTGGAGGAATGTTTGTTTCGTTCCTGTACGCGTCGTGTGTAGGTGGGCTCATTGTACTCTTCTCATGTTCAAAGCAGAGAGAGATCTTCCCAGTCGTGTTAGTGAAAAGGGGCAATTATGGGTTTAGGGTTGCACTTCGTGTCAGGGGTTTTGGCTGAGCATATGATGCGGAGATCAGGTCAGAGCAGAGAATGAATGGACACGCGTGGTTTGCCTGCAAAACCAACGCGTGTGCGTGTGCGTGCGTGCGTGCGTGCGTGCGTGCGTGCGTGCGTGCGTGCGTGCGTGCGTGCGTGCGTGCGTGCTTACATAGGCAACCTACAGATTCAGAAAGAAAAGGGAACATTCTAGGATGTACCCGGGCAGATGGTATAAACAATTTTTTTTCTTCTTCTCTTTTTCTTAATCTCCATCCTTTCTGTTCGTCTCTCTTTTGTCTTTTCTCTCGGTCTCTTTAACCCTCTTTCTCTCTCTGTCATTATCTCTTTCTTTCTCTGTCTCTATGTTATCTGATTTGCAGAAGCATCTCGTTAGCCAGTGTGTCTGATCTTTGATCATCAGCTCAGACAGGCACACAACGCTGTGACACCAGTACACGTATTTCTCTGAAGAAGTGCAACACACTTGTTTATTGCCTCTGTCTTTTGAAGGGCTGTCATAAAGCTGTTTGCTGCTTCCGGTGTTAAACAAGATAAGATGGCTTGAGATAGCTCCAGATGCATGCATGTGTCAAGTATTTAAATAGTATTTCTGTTCCAACCACTGCTTTTGCAACCGACAAAGGTTGAGCCATGTGGCATATGGAACATATGTGTTTAATCGATGGAAAGGGTTAACATAATCAGAGCATTTAAACAATGTTCAGGATACAAAATAATATTGTTGTTTTAGAAGACATTCTGAAGCGTGATTATTATTTTACCTCAATTATTTTATGTTGTGTAGGGGGGGCACATGTGCTGTACTTCAATTGATTGTTGATTTTTGATTTCTTTTTTTTTAAACACTGCCCTGTAAGGTGACCTTGAGTGCTATGAAAGGCGCCCTCAAATAAAATTAATTATTATTATTATTATTACTTGAGTGCACGTCTTATGGGTCCTCTTAAGGGTTAAGTTAGAGCATTAAGACAGGTTAATTCCAGAGTGCTGTCAATGGGCTCTGGGGTAGTCTGGTTTTAAATAAACACACCAAACATGAACATCCGTCATGTAATTCTTGAAATCAATTTTAAATATATCAATTTGCCAATTGGCAGGTTTTTCGTGCATTGGCTAGCAACAAGGTTTTTCTTTTGGCACTATTCTAATTACTATTTTTGGTACCTTTGGGACAAATTGATCTAATTGTATGTCTGAACTATCGAAGGCACGCTTTTGCTTCACCTTCATCAAAACTGGTAAAAACTGCAATGCATTGTTTGGGTACCTCCCTCCACTAAACCCGTCCTCAGATGTGATGCCGGTGACGGTTGGGGGATACATAGGGTTAAAGCAGACCACCGGTGATCGAGGGGTTCTAGTTAAACCTCCTGCCAGTGGCTTCCAGGCGCTGAGTTTCCAGTCTCCTTTTGTCTGTTTTAATCAAGATGTCATTTGCCAAATGCACCATAGTGCAGAGGAATTCGCCCCTCCTCATCCCCATGCATTCCTACATAACCGTTTCAGTTCTTGTTCCCAGATTAAAAAATATACATATTTTTTAATGTAAATACATACCATTAAACAAACGACCAAATGACGAAGAACTTGGAACAAAACGGACAACTCAACATTCCTATTGACTAACAGAAATGTTGAAAGACATAAAATGAAGTGTCGTGTGTGATTCTGATGAAGGTGTATTCCCCAAACCAACATCATCACCACCACCACCAACTCACTTAATTTCTCAGGGGCAGACCTGGTCTGAATCGGACTCGACTCCTCTGAACAGCAGCTCTGGTGTGAATCTGACTCTTTAACTCCTGCGGATGCATATGGAGAGACTTCTTAGAAACAGAGGCTTCCTATCTAGGCTGGTAGGAGTCAGGAACCTGGGAGAGGAGCAAGGGAATAAGGTATGGGGGGGGGGGAGCCAGGGGTAAGTGGAGTGGGTCGAGAGAGGAGAGGGTAGCACCTGGGAGAGGTGAGGATCGAGGCGGGAGGAGAAATGAGTGGAGGAGGAGAGCGGGGAGGAGCGCGGGGAGGAGCGAGGGGAGAGATGGGAGAGAGAGATGTGATCCATTGATTCGTGACGGTTGGGGGGGGGAAGAGGGATGGAGAGAGAGAGAGGCGTAGTCTAAAGAGTAGCAGTGCTGGGGAGTCCCGACGGCTGTGGAGACGAAAGGAGACGAGGGTCTAACTGTGACATCATCATCGCACCAGAAGTCCTGTGATGTAGCGGTGTTGGGTTGCCACGTCCATTGGGGAAAGTTTTGCCGATGGTCGTTTTCCAATAGCATCTGACTGATCTTATATCTCACACAACATTTGTGTGTTTGTGTGTCGTGCATGTGTGGTCTGTACTAGCTACTGATGAGATCAGTATGCACACACAGCTCCATTCATACGGCATGTGCACATCTTAAATAAGCTAACTTGAGGTGTGTGTGTTCACTCTCATTGGACTTTTTTTGCCCCTGCTCAAGAAAAGATTCTAATTGATATAATGGTGATTTATTATCATTATTTTTTTTAAAGCGCACGTATGCACTAGCCTAGCTAATACTATAGACCACAGTCTTCTTAGTCTGTAGGTTAGCTTCCAAGCACAGTATTCTCTCCAGTCTCGGCCTCTTCTGTTTATGAGTGCTAGGTCGCCATGTGACTCGCCTAAACATCTGATGCATAGAACAAGACCAAATCCTTATTGGCTGGAGGGTTCCCGGGGGGCGGGGGGGGGGGCGGGGACACCTGGCCCGCCTACAGCTGGTCTGTGGGCGGAGGCCGGAATGTGCAAGGTCGAGGTGGGAACAGAGGGGAAACTCACAGCATGTCCACAACTCGAACCCCACTGAGACCTGCCAGCATCAGCAGGAAGAGGGAAACATGGACCTGTGTGTGTGTGTGTGTGTGTGTGTGTGTGTGTTACTGTATTGAAGACATAATATATTAAGGTCAGTGCTGGCGGTGCTTGTCTTTATCAGAGTGATGAGGTAGTACGTGCCCCACTGCCGAGATAAGACCCCCAGGCCGCTACATGCGCGCCCTTACATGTTATTAGTTAGACTGCGACAAGCCTGAAACTACTGCAGAAAACGTGTGTGTGTGTGTGTGTGTGTGTGTGTGTGTGTGTGTGTGTGTGTGTGTGTGTGTGTGTGTGTGTGTGTGTGTGTGTGTGTGTGTGTGTGTGTGTGTGTGTGTGTGTGTGTGTGTGTGTGTGTGTGTGTGTGTGTGTGTGTGTGTGTGTGTTGCACACACATGTGCACATGAGTGTGGCTGTGTTTGTGTCTGTGTGTGGGTTAGACACAGGGACAGGGGCGGGGGAGGGAGACCCTTCGGGGTGAAAGGTCGTGGGATTTCCGAGGGTGAATCGACGCGTTGACCCTTTCCGATCTGTCTCACTCACGCACGCGCATACACACACAGACACACACACACACGTGCACGCACACACACACATCACACACACACACACACACACACACGTGCACACACACACACATATTATGCAAACACACTATTATTCCAAAACAATGCATTACTCACAATCATTGATGGTGAACAATGTGTGTTGTGTGGTTTAATTAATGGAAGCCTGGTTGTCCCTCCGGGTCCCGTAACCAGGCGTTCAGGGCAGTGTGTGTGTGGGGGGGGGGGGGGGTGCAGTACCATCTGTAAGGGCCGAAGCGGTCACCCTCGACGGGGGGAGCGAACAGGCAGCAGTCCCTCTGGTCTTGCCCAGGTCACCCGCTTCACACTCCCGGTCTCCGGGGTGATCCAGTTACTAGCGGAGATAAAACCCCAGACATGAGATGAAGATGGATAACGGCCATTCATCCCAGCAGGGTGTGCGTGTGCAGCCGCAGAATCTACAGGAGCAAAGAATCACCAAATGACGAATTGAATGAATACCCATTTAAAATGACAATATGAGTAGTTTGGTCAATCAGCGGGTTTTTCGAAAGCAAAGCAGAAGTAGTCCCCACATGCGCATCGCCACCACCAGTGTGTTGCAGCCGTCTTGGTGACGCAAGACTGCCAGTATGCAGAACAACGCTCACCACATGCACACACACACACTCACTCACTCACTCACTCACTCACTCACTCACTCACTCACTCACTCACTCACTCACTCACTCACTCACTCACTCACTCACACACACCGTCAAGTGGTGAGGAGGATCGATGGACCTGTGAGATCATTCCGGAGACGGATGCAAGAGACACGTCACACACGCCAATAATAAAAAAAAAAAAAAGTTTTGGTGTAGCACAGTTCAAAAGAAGGGGACAATGTGCTTTATAGAACCATAGAATAAAACCAGAATATAATACAGAATAACAGAGACAGTACGCATACACTTAAGGCATACTAAATCCTAACCTAGTAGCCAATAAATACAAAGCAACATTCAGTTATTGGCGGGGTCTCACACTTAGACCACCACATCATCCGCACGGTGTGAACAGTAACTCCCTCGGATCCGAGCGGCTCAGGATGTGTGTCACTTCATGTGTGTCGCCGTGAGAGCGGACTTCCACTCAACACATTCATCTGTGATGTGGGAGCTTGCGTGTCGTTTTAGCCGGCTATCTTTATCTCAACACGCGCCGTCTGAATGGAGCCTTTTCTGTTTTGGGATTTGATGCAGGAAATGCTGCAGTAACAATGCAATCTTGTTTGTTTTCGAAGCCATCGAGTGTGCGACTGGAAAACGGGAGAGCACAGTGGACAATAGGCAGTGAGATCTACTAAAGGCCGTCTTTCTCTTCAGTGCAGAATTTATGTTCCATACTTTAAATGATGGTATATTTTATGCATTTTTGTTCAGGAGCGAGGAAGAGAGAAAAGGGAATAGGTTGGAGAAGAGAGAGACTGGTGTAGCAAAGGGTTTAGCAGAGAACCGCAGATGGAAATCCAACGTGTGTGTGTGTGTGTGTGTGTGTGTGTGTGTGTGTGTGTGTGTGTGTGTGTGTGTGTGTGTGTGTGTGTGTGTGTGTGTGTGTGTGTGTGTGTGTGTGTGTGTGTGTGTGTGTGTGTGTGTGTGTGTGTGTGTGTGTGTGAGAGAATGGATTGTCCGAGGGGAAAACTGCTGCGGCTGGCATAATGTGTCTTGCAGTGGAGCTGGAGGACAGATACTACAAAAGGGGGAAAAAGTCCCAGCCCACAGCCTACTACAATGTTCCACCCCATTTACACACAAATGTTTCATTCAACTGCCCGCTCCTAATCTTATCAGTGTGCCCCTGTCAATGTTATCAGGCCACTCTATAATAAAATGACTACACCATAAACTTTACACAAAAGTCTACTAAGTGCTCTAAAATACCTTTTGACATTCATAAAAAATGATGAGTCTGTCGAGTACATCTCTACAATTTTCCGTCGAGTTTGGTCCATATTTAAATGATTAAATTATTCTTTTTCCTCCACCTTGTTACAAGCAAGTTGGTCTGGTGTGGTCTTTTCATTGTGGAGTCTTACACAGTAGTAGGATGGAGGTTAAACTAGGCTGGGGAATATTTTGGCACCAAGAACCAGCCTATCGTGAGATACCTACAGTTATACACTGAAATACCCCCCACATTATTCTGCCGTTTCCTCTTTCTTGTTAAACAATTTCAAACTCAAGCTGCTTGAAGTCTCTAAATAACCCACAACATTCTGGATACAATTTGCTCTGCTGCAAAGGCTGATAAAATTCTGTACGTCCTAATCATGGAGCTGGTTTTAGCCTGCATGCTGGTTTGATAAGGAATACTGCATATGTGGTTGGCTCAACAGCGTGGGTAGATTAACCTATCTAATGTGCACACATGTTCCGCCATGCATTCTCCACTTCAAGTTATACTGCTAATGACTAACTACTGACACAGAGGCACCGAAACAACGTCTTAGTCACCACTTCAGTACGAGGGAGCAGATGAGGACAGCAAAGGGCAGTGTTTTGTTGTTTTAAATTGTTTAATAAGGGTTTCCAATCAGCGTCTTCAAGGCACGACCGCTCTAAGCCAGAGGTTGAAGAGACAATTCTTTCATAATTATTTATGAACATTATCTCCGGAAAACGGAAAACGGTTCCACTATCATATTACGAGATGGAATATCATTTTTTCACACACAGTCTGCTCCTGATGTTCAAAGCATTTCTTGTCTGCCAAGTTCGAGGTCACCTGTTTTTGAAGCACTGTTCCTTCCACACAGTTACCGGTACCGGTCATGATATAACTAAAGGGACCAAAATGGTTAACCTCCTCAAGACTCAGCCCTGTGCATGCCAGGAGGCAACCGCCATGTCAAAAGATTTAATCATACCCCCCTCCGGGTCGATGGGACACCAGCGATGGAAACCATTTCCCTTTGATCACTGATGTGTCAACATCGCCGTTTGATTCCAAGCCATTTTAATATCTTTAATCCTAAAGCCTTTTACCTAGGGGTGGGAATCTCTTGGCACCTCACGATTCGATTCCGATTATGAGGTCAACGATTCAATTCTGAAGCGATTATCGATGCAACAATTTTTTTTTATGTACATTTCCATGCGTGATTTTCAAAAATATATATATACATCTGGGTTTGCTACTGAGTTTGCTAATCACCTCCTACTTTTGTGATGATCATTAAAGACATCAACAGATGAATTAACCTATCTATTATTTCATAAGAGAGAAAGCTTTTGTCACAAATATCACTTTCTATGAATAATGCAATAATCAATGCAGCTTGCATATTTATAACACAATATGGAAGCATGCAAAAAATAGGTTTCAGTTGTATTTTATTTCTAAGCTTTCTTTTCGATGTCATTAAAGGAAAAGCTGCACTTGAATTAGAAGGAGTTGTGTCTGGCTGTGAGTTTGCGCGCATGCTATGCGGAGGCTGAATTGCAATCGTGTCAAGACAAATCAGATTGAAGATAAATTAAATATTTTTTAAAATGAAAAATATTATCCCTCTCTGGCGAACAGTGTTGCAGCAGGCCAAAAATTTTTATTTTTATTTTTTTTTTTACATTTCGATTATTAATTGATCTGCATCGAGACAGAATCGTTCTAGCGAGAATCGCGATGCATCGAAGAATCGATTACTTTTCCCACCCCTACTTTTAACTAGTCGTACCGAAGAGTTTAAACAGAGAGTTGTTCTCCCAGCACAGCGACATTATGTATGCAAATTGGCGTGCTGCGATTAAAGTTTCACAGTTTTTAACAATAATCGTCTATGACGCTAGAGGTTCCCAACATCCTAGTGCACCGACCGTATCGCTAAAGCCCTGGTGCTATGCTTTGTGCTATGTCTTCCCTTCTGTCTCTGTCATGTCAATCAAAAATACTATGCCAACCCTTCCTCCATGTGCGGTGGTTAGAGAGACCTGCAGTCGTTCATGTTCAATCAGACGTTAATGTTTCAGTTTCCTTTTGAAATCCAAGAGGTGGAAAAAAAAAAAAGGCAAAAGCTGGGCCCTGTGTACACGCTACATACCGGTCTAAACAGTTTACCAGCCTGCAGCATGGCTTTGTCATCACACACACACACACACACACACACACACACACACACACACACACACACACACACACACACACACACACACACACACACACACACACACACACACACACACACACACACGGTTGTTCTGTGCTGCCCTAGATATTAGAAAGAGAGGATGAAGAGGGTCTTTAATGTAGGATTTTACATAATTATGTCCTGCTCTGTATACTGACCTTCTGTGGTGTTGAGCATTGTGTGTATGTGTGTGTCACATGAATGGTGAGGGGTGTTCTTTGTATCTCCTAAAGAGGAACCTCTTCGATTCTCCTTGATGAAATTGTATGACAGAAAAAAAAACTTGGACACACAGAAAATCATTCGTAATTTACTGTGTGTTTTGTGTTTGTGTGCGTCTGCGTGCGTTTGCGCGTGAGTCCTTCCTCTGTGTCGGCTGAGCTCCCAGGCTCTCTTGTCCAGTCGGTTGACAAATTGTGGGGTCGAAAAACGGAACAGTCTAGAAGCTGTGTGAGTTCAATAGGCACTAGTCACAACTTTGACAAATTCTAAAAGTGTACCGTACACACAACACGTATGGAACTCTAAAGAGGAAGGGGAATTTGAGTTTATTTGGAATTGTTTGCAACAGAGGTGCATCATGCAATCTTCCAAACATAGAAATCCTGCAAAAAGGCAAATGCAACTCCAGCAGTTTCTGTGTTCAAGCATAGCTTTGTGATGGTGTGTATCTGTGTTGTGCTTTTGTGTACATTTTAGCCGTGTTTGTGTGTGTGTATGTGTCGGTGCAGACAGGAAGGCTGTAGACTCTCTTTGTTTTTTATAAGATGACCTTACAGCTTTAGGGTCACACACACACACACACACACACACACACACACACACACACACACACACACACACACACACACACACACACACACACACACACACACACACACACACACACACACACAACACACACACACACACACAGTTATATGCACACACATGTAAACCACATTTCACAGACATTTGGAGGCAGGACACTCAAACTAACTTCTTAATTCTACCCCCCACACACACACACACACACACACACACACACACACACACACACACACACACACACACACACACACACACACACACACACACACACACACACACACACACACACACACACACACTCTCTCTGTTGGTAAGCCATGCTGACAGCAGGAAGTAGTTATGGTAGCATGATTCTGCCGCTTCCTCCCTGAGGGGCTGATCTCTCCTCTGATCTGTCTACTCTGGGGTGGGGAGGAGAGAGGAGAGGACAGGATGGGTGATGAGAAAAGAGGAGAGAGAAAAAGATGAGGAAGGGGGAGGGAGAGTAGGAAACAGGAAACGGGAGAGGCAACGGCTGGAGAGGAGAAGAAGGAGAGAGAGGAAGGGAGGAGGAGAACAGCGAGAGATAAGGAGGAAGCGGGTTGATAAAGAAGGGTAGGCGAGAGAGGATGGTGGGCCTGGGGGAGAGGGGAGAGACGGTACAGAGAGGCATGGCGGAGGGGGCATCCCTGCACGCGTCACACACTGTGTGACATCATCCTCATCATACGTTATCTCTGCGTGTGGCAGCCCTTCAGCAGCAGAGAGAGAGAGATAAGAAGCCTTCCCTCCCTCCCTCCCCGGCTACATCGCTCCCCTGCGCTGTGTGATTCGCGCTGCCTTCACACAGGCGGTGGTAATGAATAGTGGTCAATACGCTCCGTGTACAGAACACAATACAGCATAGTAGTGTGGGGGCCGGGCTGTTCGACTCCCAGCCTAAAGGGCCTGGTTTGGATTCCCCCAATGTCCCCCGCATTTATAGACCTCCATAAGACCCCCGATGTAAATGTAGACCTCCATAAGACCCCCCATATGTAGACTGCCACTCTATGACCTTCTGTGTATGTGTGCGCCCCCCCCCCCCCCCCCCCCGTGAAACAGATCAACACTTCCTATTTGAGTTCATGCGGCTGCAGTTTGTCATGCTGCGGGCCACGCACGACATTCCCCGTGTGACTCGGGGAAACGTTTAGTCACGGCTCGCGATCGAAAGCGTCCTGTGGTCGATCCAGTGTGACCAGACAGACCCAGGCTGGAGGGAGAGGAGGGGGGGAAAGGAGGAGGAGGAGGAGGAGGAGGAGGTGGGTGAGTGGAGATGATGGTGGATGGGACCCCCATCCCTCCGGGCCGGACCTTGATGCAGGGAAGGTCGGGCTAGGCGGGGCGTCCCCGGAGTTCTGGCTCAAGCGGAGAGTATCAAAGTAAAAGCGGATGTGTCCTTGACATTAACTCCAGCTCTTAATGGGACCCGAGTCCTCTGTGAATGCTGACATCTGATTTTCAACTTGGCTATTTTAACTTGGGCTTCAGCTGTGCCACTATCGCAAAAATAATAGAAATACTCTGCAAAAAAAAAAAAAACTTCTGTCTTGTAAGCACTTTCCGACTCTGAATTTATCTGGTATCGAGTTAAAAATAGCAGCTATATTAATCCTAGTGGTGTTGGACTCGATGCCTGCTCCCAGTTACCTAACGTATGTTGAGTTAGCATTGTTCTTAAAATCCTGGAGAAAACAAGCTCATTTAACGGCGTCTGTGCGTATCGGCAGGGTTAGCACGGGGGGCTATACCTCCCTGGAGCGTCCATAAGCTGAGCTCACTAGTATCTGCCTATTCATTGACATTCCTTCCCGCTGAGGGCGGGAGAGCTTGGTGTAGTTTTAGTCCTTTTTTTTTTTTCCCTCTAGACCTGTGTAGGCCTGTCCTGCCTCATCCAAGCAGGCCTGGAATCCACAGAGGGGGGAGCGAGCCGTAGCCATGCTCAGCCGCACTCTGGGCTCCGTCGATGGCGAGGGGCTACAGCAGAGTTGTTCACTGCGATTTAAAGACCACGTCTTGTTATTGAGCGCTGATGCTTTTGAGTTATTGTGGGTCATTTGAGGCAATGTTAACGCTGGTGTTGGAATGCTCCCCTAACCTGCACTCCCTTGTGTTTTATTTATGTTAAGGCATCTATGTATGTAAATTAACCATCTCTGTGATTCTCCCCTGTGTGTGTGTGTGTGTGTGCAGACCCTGGTAGGAGCGTGATGAGCGCGCGCTTCCGTTGCCCCGCCGGCAGATCCTACAATGTGCGGGCGACGGAGCTGGAGCGCGAGCGGCACCACGCCCAGGTGCTCTGCAACATCCTGCTGCTGGACCACTCCATGCAGCCCTTCACCGTGTCCGTACGTACACACACACACACACACACACACACACACACACACACACACACACACACACACACACACACACACACACACACACACACACACACACACACACACACACACACACACCACTGTGTCCGTATGTACATACACGCACCAACAATCACATACACCAAGCACTGAGAGAAATAGCATCAGACACAAACACACAGCGATGAACCGCCGAGAGAATGTGTGTGTGCGTGTGTGTCTATTCTAAATGTGTGTCCTTTGTGAAATGAACATGTTCCAAAATAACCGCCCCACAACATTATATCCTGCATAAATGTGTGTGCATTCCTCCTAGTGAATGCTTTGGCTGCATTAGTCTCCTTCGAGAGAGAGAGAGAGAGAGAGAGAGAGAGAGAGAGAGAGAGAGAGAGAGAGAGAGAGAGAGAGAGAGAGAGAGAGAGAGAGAGAGAGAGAGAGAGAGAGAGAGAGAGAGAGAGAGAGAGAGAGAGAGAGAGAGAGAGAGAGAGAGAGAGAGAGAGAGAGAGAGAGAGAGAGAGAGAGAGAGAGAGAGAGAGAGAGAGAATTGATGCAGGCATGTGGGAGAGAAAGAGCAAGGGGAAGAGTCAGTGTGTGAAAGAGAGGAAGAATTAGCGTGAGAGCAAACTGAAGAGAATGGGGGTTGTGTGAGAGAGTCAAAGATGGAGATGGTGTGTTTCTATGTGTGTGTGAGAGAGATATGAGGAAAGCTTGGTGTTACAGAGCGAGCAAGAGTTAGACAGCCTTATGCCAAACCATGTGTTTTACACAGTAGGTGTTTGCTGTGTGTGTCTGTGTGTGCTTGCGTGTGTGTGTCCTCTTGAGGCTGGTGCCGTAGTGTTGGCATAGAAGGACATTGCGTCTTTGTGTGTGTGTGTGTGTGTGTTCTGGTAACTGGTGCTATAGGGATAGAATGAGAAGGCATTGTGTCCCAGTGCACACTTACGTGTGTGTGGACAACATACAGTATGTTGTAAAAGGAATTGATTTCAGTTTTAGGTTGACACTAATGCACAACTTTACCTGCTCCTTAATGACCGTCGTCAGTGGAGACATTTCCCTTTGGATCAAAGTGTCTGCTAAATAACTGAATGGTTCATCCTCATGAAGCTACCACGAGTCCCCTGTGAATCAACGTTCGGTCAGTTGCGGCAAAAGCAAAGAAACATCTGCCCTGGTAGTTTGGTACAATCAATGGGAGATCTCCATTGGCCATACCCAAGTTTGGACCAAATACTGTGCGATCCCATAGAAGAAAACCTAGCTTACGTGAATCCTGAAATCCATGCACTTTCTGTGCCCGGCAGATTTTAAGTGCCCCCCCGTGCGGTTTCTGTTTGTATTTTAAAGTATCGGAGGTGGTTTTCTTCCAACGGCAAGATGTGCTGCCGCGTGTCGTAAGCCTACACCTCTCCCTCTCCTTTCTTTGCGTGCCGAAAAAAAGAAAGGCACAGAAGAACCGGTTGCCATGGCAACTTAATTCGCCACGCTACTGGATTTCCAGCGACCCGAGCCATCTTCTGCCTCCTGATTGGCCCGCTATGACGGCACATCGCCCTGCTGCACGGGGAGAGCCAGACCAATGCAAACGTGTCTAAATGGCTAAAATAATAATATGAATAATCATAATGGCCATTATAATAACAAATTGCAACCTCCTTTTTCCTATTCACATCCTTCAGTCGTGGTTCCCTCTTCCTTTTCCTCTTTCTCCCTAATCTCTCTTTTGGCTCTCTCTCTCTCTCTCGGCTGCTCCATCACCATGCCCCCCGCTTGCTCTTGTGTCTGAATGAGCGGATCAATGAATGGGTGAATTAATTTGGGAAAGGATGAGGCTCTCTGTTCGGCTCTCCTGCTCGATCGGTATAGTGCTCGTCTCTGAATGGGTTAATGCATGCATGATGAATGAATGAGGATGAAGGACTAGGTCCCTGCTCGATAAGTCCATATTTAGCCTGTTGTCATCTGCCTTGATGAATGAGTGAGGGAGTGGGCCGGTCTCTAATCCTATCAGATGGCTCTCCTCTCTCTGAAGATGTGAATGAACCAATGTGTGAATGAATGTGCTGCTCTGGTAATTGATCACCCCTGGCTGGCAGCCTCGCTCTCCTTTAAATACCCCCTCTCCCTAGCGCTCTCTCTAAGATACGCTCTCTATATGTGAGTCTCTTCCCTGTACGGGCCGTTCTCTCTCTCATTCTTTTGTCTCTTTCTATCCATCTTTCTCCCTCTCCCCGTCTCCTTGCTGGGCCTACGGAGCGTAGAGTAGAGACAGGATCCACACGCGGCCTCTCTCTCTCTCTCTCTCTTTCTCTCGTTCTCTCGTTCTCTCGTTTCTCTCTCTCTCTCTCTCTCGTTCTCTCCTCGTTCTCTCTCTCGTTCTTGCTCTGGCTCTCTCTCTCTCTCTCTCTCTTCTCTCTCTCGTTCTCTCTCTCGTTCTTGCTCTGGCTCTCTGGCTTTCTCTCTCTTTCCTTCTAACCCCATCGTCATGGGAACAACCAGAGCTCGGGGAATAATGTGCCAATGGGGGAGGGGCTGTTTTTAGGGGGGGGTTATAATATTTAGTGTGTGCAATAAAAACAAAAAGGTGCTCATCACAGAGCTGTCCATGATTGTCATGTTTAGGTCAACGTAAACAGGACCATAGTGCCGGGTCTGCAGCCAGCAGGACGGTTGCCGAGTTCAGTTCACCAGCGGGTCTAATTTTGGATAAGGTTGCCTTACTATTTGTGTCCAAACAATATGGAGAATGCATCAGAGAGGGAGGCGCAGAGAGGGTTTGTTTGTGTGTGTGTGTGTGTGTGTGTGTGTGTGTGTGTGTGTGTGTGTGTGGTGTGTTGTGTGTGTGTGTGTGTGTGTGTGTGCGTGCAACTTTGATGTTGTGTGTGTGTGTGTGTGTGTGTGTGTGTGTGTGTGTGTGTTGTGTGTGTGTGTGCGTGCAACTTTTATGTAAATATGTATATACGTGTGTGTGTGTGTGAGAGGGCATGTATGCACTATGCTTTTTAATTGGCTGTTGTAATGCACTGTTAATGGTAAGAAAATGTCTAATTTCTTCCAAGAGGGAGAGACACAGAGAGACAGGGATACAGTCAGAAAAGTACAAGCTGTTTTTCAATCCAAACAAATACATACAACTGTTCCTATATGCTGTACCTGCGGTGCCTTGCTATGCAATATATATCCAGAATGCAGAGGGGTAGGACATTTTGACGCAAAGAATATACATACATTTTGAATGTTAAAGACATGTGGCATAACATTGTGTAGGGAATGTGCAGCATAAAGATGTATGTTATCCTAACATCTCGCTGTCTCACTCTATCTGTCCATGTGTGCCTCTCTCTCCCCCTGTCTACAGTCTAACTTCCTCTCAGTGGTGCGTGCGAAATTAGGAAGTTCAACACAAAGAACACTTGTCCCCTTCATCCCACCCCTCCAGCGACCTCTTTAAGAGTGTCTCTCTCTCTCTCTCGCTCTCTCTCTCTCTCGCTCTCTCTCTCTCTCTCTCTCTCTCTCTCTCTCTCTCTCTCTCTCTCTCTCTCTCTCTTCTCTCTCTCTCTCTCTCTCTCTCTCTCCTCTCTCTCTCTCTCTCTCTCTCTCTCTCTCTCTCTCTCTCTCTCTCTCTCTCTCTCTCTCTCTCTCTCTCTCTCTCTCTCTCTCTCTCTCTCTCTCTCTCTCTCTCTCTCGTTAAGATTCTGTGTATGTCCCTCTCTCTCCCCTCTCCGTGGGTTATTTGTATGAATGGGTAACAGCCCTGACGGTGACTAATAGCAGTGAATGACAGGCCTCAAGTCATCTGTTTCTTGCCCACACTCGCCAACGTAAATGCGTACACATTCTTACTGATGCGTCGTGGGAAGGGCTGTCCTCTTGCGTGTGTCGAAGTACAGATTAAAGGTCTCAAGCTCGTGGGGGCTTTTTAGATGTAATGGATCACTCTTTGTTTTGCCTGTAATCGGATCAATGAATCACTTGTCTTTAAACTCACCACAGTAAACAGTGACATTGTGGGTACGGCCCTCTGCAGCAGTGTTTAGATGGATTGCAGGTCTCTCATGCACACACACAAACACACATCACACACATACGCACACGCACAAGCACACACACAGATTCATGAGTGGAAAGGGTTGGCCCATGACATGCAATGGGAGCGTAGTAAACATGGATCTTTTGTTCTGCATGTGTGTCCGCCGCTCCCAGACTCCCCGCTCCGTCTAGATAGTCATGGCTGTTTGTTTCCTAGCGATGTCACCCGCGTTGGCAGACTGGGTTCAGATGCATTTGGAATACCAGAAAAGGCTTACACATTGAAAACACATACGCTGTGTGAGCGCGCACACACAAACACACAGACACAGACACAGACACACAGACACACACACACACAGTGGTGACGAGTTTCCTGGGAGTGCAGCATAAAAACGCCTTCAAGGGTTCCAACAGCCACTGTGAAAAGCCACTTCTTACAATGGGCTGGTGGTCTCACACACACACACACACATACGAACACACACACACACACACACACACACACACACACACACACACACACACACACACACACACACACACACACACACACACACACAGCCACACACACACAGCCACACACACACACACACACAGCCACAGCCACACACACACACACACTCAGCCACACACACACACACTCGGACACACACACACACACTCTCAGCCACACTCGGACACACACACACACACACACACACACACACACACACACACACACACACACACACACACACACACACACACACACACACACACACACACACACACACACACACACACACACACACACACACACACACACACACAGTCTGGATCTATGAATAAGAAATGGAGAGAGATGTAGATTTGACAAATTCAATTTGGAGAACTGCTTGATTCTTAACTTTCTCATTTGTCTCTCAGCAAATGATTCAGCCAGAAATTCAGATTGCCTGTTACCAAGGCAACCGTTCAGCCACTGTGCCTGTTGTCCATTGCTGTAGATTTGTGATTTTAGTTGTCTGTGTCAGTTTTCCAGTATTGCAGTGGGGAAGAGTTCCAGTATATACTCAGACTGACGAGTATGTTCAGTATTCCACTACTGTTGATTAGTGAGTTCAGTGGTTATTCGCAGTTATTTGGTGTGGACAAGTCAGTTGAAAATGCCCATTACTTTGGACCACTAGTGAGTTTAGTTGTTATTAACAGTTGTCCAGTGCCCTGACCACTAGTGAGTTTAGTTGTTATTAACGGTTGTCCAGTGCCCTGACCACTAGTGAGTTTAGTTGTTATTAACGGTTGTCCAGTGCCCTGACCACTAGTGAGTTTAGTTGTTATTAACAGTTGTCCAGTGCTCTGACCAATAGTGAGTTTAGTTGTTATTAACGGTTGTCCAGTGCCCTGACCACTAGTGAGTTTAGTTGTTATTAACGGTTGTCCAGTGCCCTGACCACTAGTGAGTTTAGTTGTTAATAACAGTTATCCATTTGATCTTTTAACAGCTACACCAAGTTCCCCCGTGACAGACATGGAAAAGTGTGTCACGGGGGAAGACAGGAAATGTGTGTTGTGTCTGTTTGTTTGTGTGTGTGTGTTTTAGAGGGGTAAAGGCAATATGTGTTTGTTTATGAGAGAGTGTTGGAGCGTGGTATGTCAAAGATACTTATGCAGACAACAAGCATGGAAATTGGTCCAGTATTGGGCATCCACAAAACACTTGGCAATGTAATCCTTTGGAGAATTAGCGCCACGTCAATGTACACGTGCAACTGAAAGACTCGGCTTGTTATTACTGTAAATGTAATCGATTAAGGTCATGATTCGTTGTGGGATTTAGCTCTCGTCCATCCATCCCTCAGTCCTCTTGCCTTCAAACTCTTGATCTGGAAATCACTTGATGAAGTGATGATTATATAGTGATAAAAGTGATTCAATGTTCTCTTGCAGAAATGTGACCTGGGCCAGGTGCTTCTGGACGCGGTCTTCAAACACCTGGAGCTGACAGAGAGGGACTACTTTGGTCTCCACCTGGCGGAGGACTCCTCAGACACGCTGGTCAGCCTCTGTTTGCGCTTGTGTGTAAATCGAGTGTGTGCAGTGGTGGAACTGTTCTCTAAAGTCTCTTTGTCAATGTTTTACAGCGCTGGCTCGACCCAAGCAAGCCCATCAGGAAGCAGTTGAAAAGTAGGTGAACCCTGCCAAGCATGACCTCCGTCCTGCACCTCACCACACCCTCTCCTCAAACCACCCCCTGATATCTCACCTCCACCTCCACCTCCAGCCCGCCCCCTCCCGCTCACCCTTCACACACAGTTCATTCCGGGAAAGCTCTGTATAACCTCCACCTTGGGTCCATCACACCACCTCCACATCACATTCACCTCCACCACATGTCAGTCACATGTCATCTCCACCTGACCGCACTAGCACAACACATTGCCTCCACTTCACCAAACCACAACACAACCACCACCACCACCCACGCTTTGACCTCCACCTGCATATCAACACCGTCTCACCTCCCTCTCACCTCTGCCACCAGTGGTCGTTTAAGCATCTCAGAGACTGGAATTCAGTATGACTGTTGTGCCTCACAGAGGCTGTGAGGCACAACAGTCATACTGAATTCTCATTAAGCCGGTTCTACGGCCTGCAGTCGTATTTAAACAATCCAGTAACTAACTAGCCACCGCCACCCGTGAGCAACAGTTGTTAGGCTGTTTTTGAGATTTAAAATACAGTCCACCCCCCCCCGGGCGATGATTAAACTCAGTTTCAACCGGGTTGCTAGGTTTGTTCCCGAGTAGCATAATGTGTAACATCACAGGAGTGTTGCGGAGTGGGCTCTATCGACACAACGCCCCTCCTCCCCGGCTTGCAGTGAACCCTGCTTCACCCCGGCTTCATTGCCGAGAGATTGACCCGGCGAGCCGTTTATTTGGTCTGCCGATAGATTCTGACATGCCGTGGGTGAACCTCCAGGGGTTTTCTTCCAATGCGGACATGCATATTTAATGGCTGAACTCCCGGCTCCGCGATGGTCCTCTTTCATGTGGAGACGTGGTGTGAAAGAACATGCTCTGGTGTTAGTTAGAGAGGCCCGTGCTTCTTCTTCTGTTTTGGTGGTAAACAGTAACACCTTTCACTGCCCTGTTGACTATCGCAATGTAGTATGACCTGCCTCCCAAGTGGAGTATAGAAGGGTTTTACAAACGTGGTTGGTGATAAACCGTTTTGCTGCCAGAAACTACTTGTGTCACCTTTACGACTATAGCCGTGTTGTCAAGCGGACGTTTAGTCTGATTAGCCGGATGATGCAATGTTGCATTGCTATTTCCAGAGGAGAATGTGTTAATCTTTCTTTTGCATATTATGTAACACAGCTGATGTTTGTTTGTAGTGTTGTTATTCCAACATCACTGACTCGCTGCATGAATAAATGACAAAATTGTCCGTCTTGTAATTCTAAGAAAAGGTTAGGAGGCTGGCTTTAGTTAACTGAGTGACTCAAAACCCTAACCAAACGTGGCTTTTGTGTCTCAGTTCTTCATTCATTCACCTGCCTGTGACTTTTAAACAGTCTACTTTAAGTATCGTTGAATCATTTAAAAAATGTGACGTGCGTACAAAATACAAATCATAATCTATCGACTCAAATCCTCCCTTTTTAAAGACCAGTCTGTTAAAGATCCAGTCTTGGATCCATAGCTGTCTTAGTATGTTAAAAATGTACTATTTTGGGATTAGCGCCATTAACAGCACAACAAATCATTGCCATCTTAAAGGTTGTCTCTCTGCTGTCTCTGCCTAATGCCCCCTGGTTGTGTGCTTGAATCTGCTGAGACGCTGCCCAAAACCTGTCTATATTTCTAATTGAAAATATCTACAGCTCCGTGTCATGGCCAGTTTTCTTTTGGATGTACATCCAAGAACTTTTTACAAGACTTTCATTGCCTGACGTCCCATTTCTGAGGAGTGATCATTGAATTGTGATTATTGGGAAATATGTGTAGACGTAAGCATGCTGGGAACTTGGACATGGAAATACATGTTTTAACAGACATTTTAGTTCAGCTCCTAGTCTCTCTCTTGAGAGGAATTATCCTGAATCTTTACAGTGGTCCACTTGAGGCAGGTTGAGTCAGAAAATGTACTTGTGTTTTGGTTTATTTTTTATTGTTTTTTGTTTTTCTAGGAGGGTCTCCACACAACCTGAGCTTCAGAGTCAAGTTCTTTGTGACTGACCCCGGCAAACTTCAGGAAGAATACACACGGTAATACCACGTGACTGGGTACTACAAACAGACACACAGGGATATGAATGCAACAGTCCGGCCCATAGCACCAATTTTCACATGTCCAATCCGTTGACACTAATGATTTTTGTCATTTCCCATGCTGGGGGTCCCCTGGGGTCTAATTGGGGGTATTGGGAGATGACTGACAAGCTATGTGCCTGCTTGAATGATTTGAAGCTAATACTCCTAACTATTGGGTGCAATAAGAATAACTCTGCTTGGACATTGATATCATAGGGGAAAGAATTTGGGTTTGCAAGATTTTTCAATCCTAAAAAACGGGTCGCTGGTCGCTGGATGATGCCATGAGGAATGGGTGACGAGACGGAGATGTTCCTTGTAACACAATCAGTGGATGAGAAGTGAAACCACTCCAGTGAAACCAGTGAAAGAGTGTATTGTTCTCAGAGCTGAAGTAGTTTTCAGACTGACCTTCAGACTGCTACTGCAAGGCCGTCAGGCCAGGCAGCTCGCTGACTTGACGGAGCACCCTAGGGTGCTCCACGGTCTTTAGGCATCGGGTTTGGGATCCGAGGAAGACACGAGAATAGTTACCAAAACAAAAACGGCAACCACCTAATTTTCCCCCTTTGTCTCGTTTGGTGGAGACAATTTAGTCTCACAAGGCAGTGCTAAAAACCAGCCACATTAATTTGGACAATAATAATAATTAAATTGATAGTGCTTTTGATGAACCCCAAGGCACTTGACATTATGAGCGTGAGGTATATCAAACCTCTTCCACTATCCCTGTACAAACATTACTTTTAACATTCGTAGTGATGGAGCTCTTTTATTGTAGTTTGTGGTGAAGAATGGAAGTTTTATCATTTAAAGTAGTTTACGTTTGTATCCCTACAGCAAAGCCATTGTTTGTTTTACTAGCCATTCATTCAGTCTGGCTCTCAGCGATATCAGCTTCTCTATCTAATAGGATCAACATACTGGGGCAGATTAAGTAACACTGGCTTTAAGATGTATAATCACTTAAATAAACCCACGTGGTGCCGTCCACTGGGAGATTTGATCAACAAAACCGGAAACAATTAGACATTTTAACACAAAGAGCAGTAGTTTTTGAAAGAATAAAACCTTTTCTTCTCTCTGCCTCCTGAGGTTGCCAAATATATAGAATAGATAGAAATATTTGTTCTATATAGCCCATCCTAGATACCCATACAAGTCCTAAACTTATTGAAAATGAAAAAAAATAACGACTCTTTCCAAAATCAAGGAAGCTAGTTCTTTAATTCCCACAGAAGAATCCCTGGCCTGACTTCAAAAGAAGTCTAAGTGAGGTTTCATAACTGAGAAAAGCTGTGATGTAGAGTAACTGAACGCTGTTGTGGTCAGCGGGTTGGAGGTTTCCCCATAGACTCAGCACCTCTTTCCTCATGACTTCAATCTGAACCAGTGTTCGGCGGTATTTTGCATGAATAACGTCAGGCTTCTGAGGAGTGAGTAAAGTGAGGTGACGACGGGGGTGACGGCGAGGGACGCGTGACTCACGGGCCCCTGTCCTCACCGCACACCACCGACACATGCCCTCGCGGGGCCCAACAACTCGGCCCCCAGCGGCCCCCACGGGAATCCTTCCCTCCGTCGCTCGCGACTCTGCCTCTCAGACCGTCGCTTCCCCCCCCCCCCCCCCTCTGTACACCGGGAGCAGGGAGACTTCCCCGCCGCGGGGTTCAAGGGTTTTATCTTCCGAGGCCCGGAACGTTGAGTCGGATATGAATATGAATATATGGCACTGTGCGTCCTGAGATCTGCTCATAGCTCTGCTGAGGATCCGCCCACCAGCCTAAAGGTTTTGGGTACGACTCCTCCCCGGCCGACCCTACCCAAATGTCCGCAGAATGCCTGTAGGCATACTGGAGCAAGAGACCCTAACCAAATCCTGCCCCCTAATGAACTACTTATCACTAAAACACAAACATTAGCATCGGCTAAATAACTAAATAGTAAAGAGTCAGGGCACAGTTGCGACCACCAACTCAAAATCCCTGGGTTTGAATCCCACCCCCTATGACCACTTCAACTCGACAAGCGTTGAACCCTTTGTGTTCGCCGCCTCAACCTCCAGTTTCAAAGTAATGATTATTCTTTTTTTTATCATTTTTCACATTCAACATAGGACAAAACAATGACATGAGAACAGGAAAAATACAAAGAGCCATGATGACATGGGATGTTCTGTAAATTCAAAACAAATGGTCTAATTTAAAATAAATTGTCAAATGTAACGTACTATGAAACGTCTGTCACCTTTGCCAAATAAATACTACATTTTTCCCACTGTCTTTCACCCAGCTCTAGAGGAATGATTTTTGAGGACGACAAATTGACGTTGCTGTGTCTTTCCTCCAAACAGATACCAGTATTTCCTCCAGATCAAGGAGGATATTCTGACTGGAAGGTGAGGGTGCGCCGTTGGCTATCGGCATAATAAGGTTTTCTGAGCACGTTTTCCATGATTCTTGAATAGCACTTAACGTATATATCACAAAAGTCAGTTTGAAAACTTTTATTTTTTTTGTTAACCGCTGTCCATAGTGTCTCTTATCTAACCACTATGCTCTACTCACTAGTGTGTGTGTGTGTGTGTCTGTGTCTCTGTGTGTGTGTGTGTGTTCTACAGATTACCCTGTCCGCACAACACAGCAGCTCTCCTGGCCTCCTATGCAGTCCAGTGTAAGTACCACTGGTCCGGGACATCCAGGGTTAGCCGGCATTGGCAACTTAGCGGTCATATGACTAGCGTTCTGCACAGAGGTTCTCCTGGCATTACGGGGGGTAATGGCCTCACACAAAGCTGAACGATGACCCCCCCACTGGGAGCGTGTCCCACTGTCAGACTGTCAGGTTTTCTGTCTGTCTGTTTTCCTAAGCTGGCTGGCTCCTCTCTATCTATCTGTCTGTCTTTCTATCTTGGTTACCCTCCCGGCTGTCTGGTTGTCCTCTTGTCTGACTGTTTGTCCTGCTGGATGACTCACTAGGTTGGGCTGGACCGTGTCTTGTGTCTGTTTCCTGGACAGTGATTCTATGTTCCTCTCGCTCTTTGTCTTTTTATGTAACCTTTTCAATCTATACAAAATCTCTCGCTCTCTCGCTCCCCCCTCCCTCTCTTTTTCGCTCTCTCTCTGAACGTTTCATGGTGAATTTCACTGCTATTTAGGTCAGAGAGAGGATTTGAACTGAACTGGATCGCAAACATCTTGACATATCCTACCACACACACACACACACACACACACACACACGCACCACACACACACACACACACACACACACAACACACACACACACACACACACACACACACACACACACACACACACACCACACACACGCGCACACTTTTACATTTTACTGTGTCCATTTAAGCATTGTCACTTAGTTCTGCGCCAGTCTCGATTATGAAGATAAATGTTTGCTTTGGGGAGAGAAAGCGTTTGAAGCAGCTGCTACTATGCTAATTAATTTTGCCTGCGCTGCAGCCCCCGCGCTGATCGAATTAACATCTCCACACCAAAGCCTGTCTTTCACAGGCCCGGCCAAATGAAACTCAGGCCTGTGCGTTTATACAGCGAGTTACCAATTCAGCACCTCCCATATTGACCATGTACCACGTGTGAAGTATATGGTATCTGTCAACACATTTTATGGGAACTCACACACCACACCACACAACGAACACACAACCAAAACACATGCTTTATACGTACGCACATGCAACCAAAGCGCACACGCGCACACATGTTGAGCATGCACGCACGCGTATGCACCCACACATGCACGTTCACACACACACACACACACACACACACACACACACACACACACACACACACACACACACACACACACACACACACACACACACACACACACACACACACACACACACACACACACACACACACACAACCATGCTTGGTGTTCAGTGCCTTGCACAAGAGTCCTTGAAAGCAATACTGTAGTTGTAGAACACCAGCCACCTTTCTGATGCCAGAACTCACACTGATACGGAGATCAGCCACACTGAGGGATATTGTTATGTATCATCGGGGGAAACCAGGAATCCATACCCTGTACGTCTTGCCTGAGCTTTACTCAGTAAGAACAACACACCAACCATTGCATAATCGCTAGAATTAAATTTCATGTTTACTACTGTTAATATCCGCACCATGAGACTCTGTACTAAACTTTCCTCTGGTACTATTAATAATCAGATAAATGCTGGAGGCAGCGCCACTCACTGCCACTTTATATTGTATATATCTAACAACAATTATCTTAAAACAGTGCTCAAATAAGGACACATCCTCTGCACTGCTTCCTGTTTGTAGCGCTGTGCAATACTTTTGAACTGATGCATAATTGTGTAATAAAACTAGCATTTCTCTAGTTTTATTACACATTTTTTAAGAGATACTGTAGCATTTTTGAGGCCATTTGTGCTAATAACCTGTGTAGATGATCTCGAAATCGAAATGTTGTCGTTCTTTTTATTACCAATAAACGTCTTAAGAATGCTTACACACAAACGAATGCAGGCACACCAACCCACCCACGCACCCAACCCCACACACACACACACACACACACACACACACACACACACACAACACACACACACACACCACACACACACACACACACACCACACACACACACACACACACACACACACACACACACACACACACACAGTGTGACCAATGCGATCAAAGCACACTCAACGCTAACCAATGCAGTGGATCCTTAATGTTTAATGTCAGCCGGTGCTCAAAGTAAGCGGCAATATGGCGGACGCTATTCTTGGCTCTATTGATGTTCTGCAACAGCCTCTGTCCATACATCTCACCAAGTAGTGAGACATTGCTACGCATTTCATCTAACGCTCCCAGTGCAATACTTTTATTAGGAGACAGAAGACCTTCTGATATTTAGGTAACACACATGACGGCCCCTATATGATCCATTTTCATGACCACTTTCTGCCGGGACATGTGTGGAGACAACACAATACCAGTCTAAAGTTGTGTGTACGGCCAACTAAGACGGTGTAACCTGACATCCGTGTCTATGTTGTCTGTGCGTGCAGCTGAGCTGGGGGACTACAGTGAGAGTGAGAACGCTCCTGGCTACCTGTCGGAGTTCTTCTTCATCCCAAGCCCTCCCCAGGACTTCCACAAGGAGGTCACTAAACACCACCAGCAGCACAGGTACCCCTGGACACACACACACATACACCTGCACACACAAATATACGTACACACACGTACACAACACACATGCACACTACACACATTTACATACACACACGTACACGACAGACACACATGCACGATACACACACACACACACACACACACACACACACACACACACACACACACACACACACACACACACACACACACACACACACACACACACACACACACACACACACACACAACCCTATATACACCTTCACATACACAACCCTATATACACCTGCACATAAGCAGACTTGCACAAATGTGTATGTACACACATGAATAAACACACACCTGCACATTCACAAGCCTGCCCATACACAGAGATGCCTGCACACAACGGCACATGCACCACCTGCATTTACACACACCTGCACGCACATGTAAGTACATGGATATGAATGAACACTTTCACACACGCGAATACACACACATGCCTGCACACACGCAGGCATCCAAATAAAGACGTGTCCAAACACACGTCTGTCTGTATTAAAATCTCTCTCCTCCCCTACCTCATCTCTCCCTCTGCCTCTCTATCTGCCTGTCCATCTCTCTCTCCCTCCCTACACCATCCCTCTCTCTCTGTCTCTCAGTGGTCTCTCGCCTGCCCAGTCAGAGTTTAATTATCTCAACACAGCGCGCACGTTGGAGCTCTACGGGGTCGAGCTGCACTATGCAAGGGTAAGGTGTGTGTGTGTGTGTGTGTGTGTGTGTGTGTGTGTGTGTGTGTGTGTGTGTGTGTGTGTGTGTGTGTGTGTGTGTGTGTGTGTGTGTGTGTGTGACTGTGTGTCATCGCTCGTGGTATATTTTATCTTTGTACTAAGCACGACTGCAACTCATAAAAGCCACTGGTCACTTCGGGTCACATTGGTCGGTCATGTGAATGTCTGGGTGTTATGAATGTCATACATGGTCAAAACTCTTCCTCTCTCCCTCATCTCTCTTTCTTTTGCTATCCCAGGACCAGAGCAACACAGAGATCCTGATTGGTGTGATGTCAGCCGGTGTTGTGATTTATAAAAACAGGGTACGGATCAACTATTTCCCCTGGTGAGTAATGCACAAACTTCGACACATGGAAGCATACACTCTCTCTCTCACACACACACGCACACACACACGCGCACACCACACGCACAGTGTAAACTGTGGAGTCTGACATTGGCGGATTATGGATTATGACACCACATTAAAACACACAGCTGGTCTTTTTTTATCCTGTAGTGAATCGGGTGATGAACATGTTACCATGGAGACACAGGAGGCTTTGTCTCTCAATGTACTTGGTACACTTGGTTTCCATGGAGATGTCTCATCTCTACATGGTACATGTGGTTTCCAAGGGGACAACAACTGCTTTTGATAATGCTTTTGATAATTCTTTCCAAAAAAAACGTCCTTTACTGTACCGTAGGGCCCTTACTTTTTTACAATACCATAGTATTATGCTATAGTAAATGTCCCCCAATTTTGTCTATGAACCGGTGACACGTCCACAGTCCACACCTACTCACTGTTCTGTTTTGTGGCTAACAGTATATACGTGATATACTGCAGTGATATACGCAGGCTTGTTGTCTGGGTGTTAATGTGTTTCAGACACTACATGAGGACCAGCAACACCCACATCTTTATACCCCCACCCATAATACACACACACACACACACACACTGTGGGCTCAACACATACAGGAACACAGACATAAAGCTTACACGCACACACGTAAGCACAGGCACACAAGGGTACACATTAAGACAGACTATCACACATACACATTAGAACACGTGTCGACACACCCGCCAGCTGCTCCTGTGTGTGTGGGTGTGTGTGGTTGGGTGTGTGTCTAAAATAGGAGGCCACTAGTAGTGACCCGGACAGCTGTCCACTGTCGTCAGCGGCGACTGCACGACACTAACTCACTCAACCTCTCGTGATTTCTCTCACTCTTAACCTCTTATCCCTGATCGCTGTTTCTCTTTTTTGCTCTTTCTTCTCTCTCCGTTTTGTTTGTGATGCAGATTCACCAAAATCTCTCCCTCTTCTCTCTCTTCTCCCCTCTCTCTATATATATTCATATTTTCTCTCGGTCTGTCTGTCCCGCTCTCTCTGTGGGTCTCTCTCCTATTGCTGTGTATTTGCGTTCAGAGCAGCCTGACTAATGAGAAGCTCTGTGCAACACTGTCATGTGACTCACACACCGTGCATGTGAGAGTGCACGCAATGTATGCGTGTGTCTGTTTCTACATGATGGTTTATTTTCGGGTTGGGTGAGGGAGAATGTGAAGTATATTTTGCAGGGGTAATAGAGTGTGTGTGTGTGTGTGTGTGTGTGTGTGTGTGTGTGTGTGGTGTGTGTGTGTGTGTGTGTGTGTGTGTGTGTGTGTGTACAATACATTTTGTAGGGGGTGTGTGTAAAGTACATTTTGAAGGGTGTGTGTTTAGTGTGTAATATATTTTGCGGGGTTAGTATGTGTGTGTGTGTGTGTGTGTGTGTGTGTGTGTGTGTGTAAAATACATTTTGCAGGGGAATGAGTCAGAGCCGCTAGAGAGCTGTAGGAGGGATTATACAGCTCATCAGACCTGTGTGTGTGTGTGCATGCATCAGTATGTGTATTGGGGAGGCAGAGAAAGTGTGTGTATGCATGTTAGTTTGTGTGTATGAAAGACACTGCGTGTAATCTGTGTATGTGTGTGTATATATATATATATTTATATATAAATATATATATATACATATGTGTGTGTGTGTGTGTGTGTGTGTATATGTACACAACAAGTACTAAACTGTGATACCATATGTATTATCTGCCCTCTATCAAGCTCATGCTGCTTAAGTGAGCAGTGACAGCACACAGAACACCAGTAGATACAGCCGCAGCAAGAGACGTTGCAGTGGTAGTTGTTATATTGTGGTCAATTGTAGTATTTTATAGAGCAGTAGTGGTAGTGAGCACATCCCCACCGGTGAGGTGAAGGGCACCAGGGCTGGATGTAACTTAAAAGAATGAGGTGCCTGCCCACACACTTCTGTGTCTCCCATATGTTTAACGCTGCTGCAACGTTTCGACCCGGCTGGGTCTTCCTGAGGCACATGGCGTTCAACAGCGGCTCAAGCATGTACATAGAGCACAGACGTGGTCAGCTGACCATGCATCAGCTCATTTTAACTAACAAGCAAGCTCCTGATGGACCTTAATAGCACACAGCAGTGTGCGTGCACCATATTCTTTTAAAATAATAATAAATAAATAAGATTGACCACAATATAATTTAAATATTACTATTTTGTGTACTCATTCAGCTGACCTTTATCCAAAAGACGTTCAGTAAATGCAGAAGGGTTCATAAGGGAGTTGATGGTGGTGCAACCTAACCTTTACACTGTCCTGCCCGCCTTGTAACGGCAACATTGTACCAGCGGGCACAATATTGCAAATAGACAAATAGAAATGGAGACAAGTGATGAAGGTTGTAATGCTTATTTTGGTTTTGAGTGGGGACTAGAATACACTGCAGACCTCCTGGGTTCATCAGCGGAAGGTCAGTGGGGGGGGAGCTGGTGTCTTAGCTGAAGATAATGGGTTCTGATTGGAAGTGGCGTAGGGTTACCCCTCAGGATTAAGCAGGCCATGCTAACAAAATTAGCCTCCACGGTGTGGCCTCGCGTCACAGCACAAATAGCACCGTTTAATGACCCACATTGCACACACACGTGTTTTTTATTTTTGTCAAGTTAACCAGTTATAGCTTGTGTGGTTTAATTTGCGCGCACACACACACACACACACACACACACACACACACACACACACACACACACACACACACACACACACACACACACACACACACACACACAGGCACACACACACAGGCACACACACACAAGCAGGCACACATGATGGAAAAACACATGACACCTACATCCAAACTGTACCCCGAGTCCCTGTTGTGTTTCAGTATAGTGGCAGTGAACTAACCCTGTGTGTGTGTGTGTGTGTGTGTGTGTGTGTGTGTGTGTGTGTGTGTGTGTGTGTGTGTGTGTGTGTGTGTGTGTGTGTGTGTGTGTGTGTGTGTGTGTGTGTGTGTGTGTGTGTGTGTACTCGTGTCTTTCTTTCTTAGGTTGAAAATCGTGAAGATCTCCTTCAAGTGCAAACAGTTCTTTGTCCAGCTGAGAAGAGAGCCGGTATGTAACGGGCACAATCACACCATGACGACGATGTTATTGACGTTAACAAGAGCTGACCGACCCGTCTCGGTTGCGCCTGCAGAGCGAGACGCGGGAGACGCTGCTGGGCTTCAACATGGTGAACTACCGGGCCTGTAAGAACCTGTGGAAGGCCTGCGTGGAGCACCACACCTTCTTCAGGCTGGACCACCCCGTTCCCCCCCAAAAGAACTTCTTTACCCACTACTTCACCCTTGGCTCCAAGTTCAGATACTGGTAGGACACAGACGCACAGGCACGGACACAAACATGTCTCCACAGCTGCAGTCATCACCCAAAAAAATGGATTTATGTATTTTTAGTGATGTTGATGTCTAAATGATCACTGGCCATGCTATGTTGTATTTTATTTGATGATATGGCGTTAGCTCATGGGTGGCTTCAGACTCAATATAGGAAGCTTAAAGAGAAAAAGTTACACAACAACTGACTTAATAATAGAAAGCACATATTTCATTGTGTACAACAGAAGCACCGGTATCATGAAGCCCAGACCGTGGGATGTCTACAAATTGCAGACTGAAAACTGTAACTGAGCTCACAAGAATGCCAACAAACATGTGGCTCGTGCGCACGGTGGCTTGCTATCTTGTTTGGTTCCGGCATTGTATAAGGCCATGGAATGCACGAGCCGCGGCCCTGCTGGAGTCAGGGCGCGCGCTGAACTCCCTCTCTGGTGACATATCCCGGCAGCACCCACGCTCATTCGCACCGCGCGCGCAGACATCAGCACTGTTTATTGGCGCGCTTCAAGTGTGTGTGTGTGTGTGTGTGTGTGTGTGTGTCTGTGTGTGTGTGTGTGTGTACCACACATATAAGCAACACCGCTGGCCACTTTTGCGCACTCACGCATGAACATGCACACACACGTACAGCCCTACTCGTACACACACTCACGTACAAAAACACATAGTGGTGTGTGTGTGAGGACATTCGACACACAGAGAAGAATATGGACATGGTATGTGCAACTTTTGATTTGTTGCTTTTTGGGGACAGATGTTATGTTGTGGGCGTGGCTTAAGGGGCAGAGTATTCGAATCAAAACAACCCTCAACCTTCACCCACGGGTCGCTCTCTTTAGCGCAGTGTTGACACCGCCTCGCGACAGCTCTGCTCCGCGGAGACAAAAGAGAGAAAAAAAAAAAAAAGGAAATACCCTTTTAAGTATTTTACCTTTTTTCTCGCTCTGGGCCAAGAGCGAGGGATCAGGCGGGAGTCTGGAGGGCTTGTGATGTATTATTTAACCGGGGCGGGGGGGAGCTGTGATGTCACTCCCTCCCACCACAGCCAGGGCTCGTCCCTGAGCGGTGGACCTGCACGGCTCGGGAGGACGAGCGCTAAAGGCGCCGCTCCCCGCTTCCTGTTCTTTCTTTCATTTTGTCATTCCTTTTCAACCTTTTAAAATCGGATTCTATTCACACACTTGTTTGCTTCTCTGGCCAATGTGCCAAGGCTGTTGTGTTTCAAATGTTGCCGTTGTTTTCAAGGACACAGGATTATAGCCTGGCTGTTGCGCGGCTTATGGTGGTGGTTATATACAGTTGGGAAAGAGGAGAACTTTTACACATTTTTTCGAGACCCAAAAATATAACAATGTATTCTGTGATTAAAATGATCCAATGTGGCTCTCTGACGTTTCCGAAGGCATTCAAGGTGAAGGGGGGGGGAAGAGCCATCTTACTATTTCATTAATTATTCAGCACACATGAGGAGTTACTAGGGGGTAGATCAAGGGTGTTGGTCCCATCGCTGCTTAAGAATGCCGTCAGGTGGGCTGTGCAGTAAACCTTGGGGATCACAGTACTCCTGGCTGGGAGTCAATGTAAACACCCTAACCACTGCACTATCCTTTCCCAGTCTCTCACCTCATTTGAACCTTCCTAATGAATCAACTCCTTCAAGGATGTTTGGATTGTCAGTGTATTTCATCTGTGGATTGTTACAAACAGATTTGTCTGTTTCTTTCTCTCTGTCTCTCTTTCTGTCTCTGTGTCTCTGTCTCCATCTCTCTCTGTCTATCTTCGTCTCCGTCGCTCTGTCTCTGTCTCTCTCTCTGTGTCTTTGTCTCTCTGTATCTGACTCTCTGTCTCTCTCTCTCTTTCTCTTTCCCTGTGTCTATCTTTCTGTCTCTGTCTCTTTGCAGCGGTCGGACGGAGGTACAGTCTGTCCAGTATGGGAAGGAGAAGGGCATCAAAGACAGAGTCTTTGCAAGGTAAATGCCACCTGATTATGTCTAGACAGCACTTGATTCTATCCATTGGACACTTCACTTCAGACACACGATTAAATTGCGAAAGATATACAGTATTCTCTATATAATTTAGCCCGTACTGTCGATAATGATAACAAAAATCGTTTTGCTGTATATATTTTCTACTATTATTCTTGTTTTTGATTTGTAACTCTTTAATATATATATTCAAACTCTTTAATATATACTCTGATATAGTATAAGTAATATCATCTCATTTCATGTTAAATGTCTGCATTTAACCACATGATTTGGATCATAGATTGAATTTCTTACCTGCCCCTGGCAGGTCTCCTAGCAAGCCATTGGCTAGGAAGCTGGTGGACGGGACTGACTGGGAGTCGGTGAGCAGAACCAGCCTATCAGATGAGAGATTGGAGACCCAGAGCCTGCCCACTCGTTCCCCGCCTGGAACGCCCATCCAGTGAGTCTGAAAAACAACAAATTGATCATTATTATATTAGATATTCATATTTAATTACTTTACCTTCTCGAGTAAGCTGTAGTGAGACGCTGTATGTACTGAATTAAAAAAAAAAAACCAGCGTCCTAATCAAGTAAACGATAATATATGGTAACTGTCACCAGAGAATTACGTTTCAGTTCAGTTAACCTAACATAACATATTTGCCGTGTGTGTGTGTGTGTGTCTGTGTGTGTGTGTGTTGTGTGTGTGTGTGTGTGTGCGTGTGCGTGTGTGCATTGGCCCAGCAGGAACTCTCTGTTCGTGCAGGAGGGCACGCGTATGCGCCCCTCGTCTGTGGGCCACCTGGTGGACCACGTCATCCACGCCTCGCCCAGCCTGCCCGTCTTCTCGTCCAATCACAAGTCTGCCTCGTCCACGCAGGCCAACAGCATCAGCCTCGACTCCACCCCGTACGTCTGCCACACGAGTGGCTTAGCTTAGCCTAGCTTAGTTTAGGGTAGCGTAGCGTGTGTCGGCTGCATGTCCAGACGCAGTCGCCACCAAGACGTTTAGTGGTTTCGCTTTTACGGCCGAGTTCTTTTACGGTCTCTTAAAGAGCATGCGAAAGCTGCTGGTTGTATTTTGTTTTCCATATGGCTTCTCCAGCTCTTTTATTAATCCCTTGTTTTCTGGCTACTGGTCTGAACCTTCCAGGGTCTCAGTCGTGACTCACTAAACTAGATAAAAACACTCTGGTGGTGGCCCTGTGGTGAATTTCCACTAATAAAGAAACCTTCCTCGTAAATGAGGCCTCTCTCTCTTTCTCTCTCTCTTTCTCTCTCTCTCTCTCGCTCTCTTTCTCTCTCTCTCTCTCGCTCTCGCTCTCTCTCTCGCTCTCTCTCTTTCTCTCTCTCTTGCTCTCTGTCTCTCTCCTCTCACTCCTCGGCTCTAGATTGTAGTGTGTGTGTGTGTCTCTTCCTCACCCTCTCTCTCTTATTCTCTCTAGCTCTATTTGTGCTTGTTTTCTCTCTCCCTCTCTGCTACCGCTCTTCATCTCCTCACTCTTATCTCTGTCTCTCTCTCTCTTGCTGCCTGTTGTCTGTCTCTTGCTCTCTCTCAAACCACATACCCTACCCTCCCATCCCTTTAATTACCCTTGTTGAATTGATCAGCTTTAGTGCCTCTGTCTCACTGCATGTCTGTCTGTGTGTGGTGTGTGTGTGTCTGGGATAGCTTTAGTCTTTAATTGCCTGTCTGTGGTTTTAGCCAGTAGTTCACACCCTCTCCCTGCACCGTTTAACAAGCTTGTATGGAAAGATGAACTCTTTGAAAAGCGGGCCAGTAAAATGTGTTTACTGTGCGTAGCAGAGACGGGGCTTATACGACCGGGCTGGGTCAACACTCAGTGTGTCGGGGTGTATTTCTGTTTACAACCCCCCCCCCCCCCCCCCCCAACAGATCACAAATGAGCTGTTATAGATTAGCAAAGACTACTTCACAATAAAAAGGTAGGATGTTTTGTTTGAAGAAGAGCTAGGATGCGTTTTTCTTTTTTGTCTGGGTTTCAGTGCGTCGGTGCGTGTTGTCTGTGAGAGAGGGAGCGGTAGAGGAAAAGGAGGGTACGGAGGGATCGCTTTGTGAGCTGACCTATGGGAAGAGGGGGGGGAACGAGGCCACAGTGCAGGAGGAGAGGGCCGAGCCGCAGACTCACGAAACATTTGTGCTTCCAAGATTCGGGGGGGTAAATAAAGTGCTCTTACAGCGTCCGTGTAGGCCCAACACTCGACTCGGTCGACCATCAATGTTTCATACGGTGTTCAGACGCATAAATGTGAGGAGCAGCAGACCCTCTGAAAGAAATGTATCTGGGATCGGCGGCTAGGTGGCTCAACACAGAAGAACGTACGGCGATCGAACAAAAATGCTATTTGTTTTCTGTGTGTGGATTGAAAGTTTGTGCAAACGCTTCACAAAACGAACGCACCACAACAAAGGCAGGCATCACAGAGTGATAGCGCTTTGAAGGTAGAACAAGCGAGAAAGGAAGGAAATTAGATTCATAGACGCTGTTATTCATCAATTACACATTAATTGTTAGAATAACTAACAAGACAAGAGTGTTCACAACCACTGATAGCCGTCCTACCTCAGTCCTGCGTGAGACACTGTGCGTGTGTGCCCCAGCCCGTGGGCCAGACAGGGATGTAGAAGCATACAATATTAAAGCCTGTATGTGTTGCTTGACTAGGGAGGCTGGCGGGGGCAATCCCGGCCAGACAGCAGGTCTATCCCTTCGACTGCAACCTGACCTCCCTGTGACCCACAATAAACCCATAAGAGAGAGAGCAAGAGGGAGGGAGGGAGGGAGGGAGGGAGGGGTGTGTGTGTGTGTGTGTGTGTGTGTGTGTGTGTGTGTGTGTGTGTGTGTGTGTGTGTGTGTGTGTGTGTGTGTGTGTGTGTGTGTGTGTGTGTGTGTGTGTGTGTGTGTGTGTGTGTGTGTCAGACACAAAGTGGCACCAGCAGTCGCAACCCAAACAAAGACGATGTGCTTTGACTGATGCCCAAACCCCCTGCAGAGTGAAGATACCCGCACACACACACACACACGTTCAGAATGTGTGGGGAGTGAGGAAACCAGCTTTGTTTGGCCCTTACCCTTCTCGGGAGCTCAATGTGTCTCGAGAAACACATCACCATCCACCCGCTCTTTCTCTGCTTCTCTTTCACTTTTTCTTTTTGTCTATTTTGTTTTCTTATCTACTAGTCCGTCTTCTATTTCCTCAGTTCTTAGCGTCACAGCTAGCTCCACGGAGCTATAGCGGTACTGCTACGAGGGAGTGCTAGTAATTAAGCTAGTTATACAGCTAGCCCCCAGTTTGTTTAGTGTTCCCACACGTTTGAAGGATGTATTTGTAATGTTTCTAAATGCCTTAACACTATAAATCGAAAGTAACCGTTATCCATCCGCGTTCGCCCCTCCGCCACGGCAGGTCTCCCGAGGGCGTGGACGGCCTTCCCCCCGCTCTGCCCCCGAAGCAGCTGAGCAGGAGGACCCTGAGCCAGATCATCCAGGCCCACTCCCAGCAGAGCCTGCTGGACAACCACCTCAACGAGATGTACGACGTGCCAGTCAACACCGACAAGAGCACGGTCAGTCCCCACTTCACACACACCCTACTGTTGTTATCAAGACCAAACCTCCCCCGCTTGATTTTTGAGAGGCATCTCCATAATGTCATGCCGGTCTGTTGCAGTGCGCTGCAGATTCAGATTCCGCGCAAGATGTTGTTGTTGTTGTTGTTGTTGTTGTGGTGGTGGTGGTGGCGGTGGTGGCGGTGGTGGCGGTGGTGGTGGTGGTTGTTGTGGTGGTGGTGGCTGGTGCTGGTGGTGGTGGTGGTTGTTGTGGTGGTGGTGGTGGTGGTGTGGTGTTGGTGGTGGTGGTGGGTGGTGGTGGTGGTGGTGGTGGTGCTGGTGGTGCTGGTGGTGTTGGTGCTGCTGGTTGTGGTGGTGGTGCTGGTTATTGTGGTTGTGGTGGTGGTGGTGGTTGTGGTGGTGGTGCTGGTGGTGTTGGTGCTGCTGGTTGTGGTGGTGGTGCTGGTTGTTGTGGTGGTGGTGGTGCTGGTGGTGTTGGTTGTGGTGGTGGTGGTGGTGCTGGTGGTGTTGGTGCTGCTGGTTGTGGTGGTGGTGCTGGTTGTTGTGGTGGTGGTGGTGATGGTGGTTATTGTGGTTGTGGTGGTGGTGGTTGTGGTGGTGGTGCTGGTGGTGTTGGTGCTGCTGGTTGTGGTGGTGGTGCTGGTTGTTGTGGTGGTGGTGGTGCTGGTGGTGTTGGTTGTGGTGGTGGTGGTGGTGGTGCTGGTGTGTTGGTGTGGTGCTGTGGCTGGTTGTGGTGGTGGTGCTGGTGTTGTGGTGGTGGTGGTGGTGGATGGTGGTGATGGTGGTTGTGGTGGTTGTGGTTCTGGTGGTGGTGTGGATTGAGAGAGACTGGACCTAGTAATCGTGCCTCCGGCATTCTAGTGCAAAGAGTCAGTGTTGCTCCGTGTCGGCACGGGGCAGAGAGAGCTGTATGTGTGCGTGTCGTGTTATTGTGTGTGTGTGGGGGGATCACGTAATCATGCCGTGCATCTCCTCCCCCAGCTGAACGGAGTGGTTCCCCATGACAACCTGGTGCTCATCAAGATCAAGCCCGACGAGCACGGACGCTTCGGCTTCAACGTCAAGGTCAGCGGCAGACCGCTAACATTGATTACATATATAAATATAACCTATTGTTTTGTGTATTGTTGTACTGCGGTTCTGTCCATTGTGCTACTCTTCAGTCACGATGTGGCACAGAGCGTTCTTTATTTTCTTTTGCTTTTTTTGTGAAAAACATTGCGGTTGTCGTTGGACTTTCTTTGGATTTATCTCCCTCTCCCTCCTCTCCCCTCTGATTTTCTTCCCCCTCCTCCGTCCAGGGCGGAGCCGACCAGAAGATGCCAATCATCGTGTCAAGAGTTGCCCCTGGCACATCAGTATGTACACTACACACACACACACATGCTCACGCTCACACACACACACACCTCATAACACCTGTGTGCATTCAGGTAACACCCATTAATGAACACGAGTCCAAACAAATACTCAAACGCTACTTTGTTTTTGTTTTTTCAAATAATTGTGGTCATTTTGATCTGATGTGGCGTTGAGACAATGTGTTTTTAAGACTGAGCTTTTTGAGCATGCTTCTCTTGACCATCACACCCCCCCCCCCCCCTTTTTGAGAATTTCTGCCTAAAATATGTCTCAATATGTGCGTTGATCACTCCATCGGTGTAAATTTCCACTGTGATGTTCAGAATTCTAAACACAAAAGCCCCCCCTCTCCCCTCTTCCCTCTCTCCCCTCTTCCCTCTCTCTCCCCTCTTCCCTCTCTCTCCCCTCTTCCCTCTCTCTCCCTCTCCCCTCTCTCTCCCATCCTCCCTCTCTCTCTCCCCTCTCTCTCCCATCCTCCCCTCGCTCCCCTCTCCAGGCTGACCTCTGTGTGCCACGCCTTAACGAGGGTGACCAGGTGGTCCTTATTAACGGGCGGGACATCTCCGACCACACCCACGACCAGGTGGTCATGTTCATCAAGGCCAGCTGTGAGAGCCACTCCGGCGAGCTCATCCTATTGGTCAGGCCAAACGGTGGGTGGCCCAGACATTTAAACTGATTTATTATTTATTGAGGTTATTCATGTTATGCATACACACACGCTCCACCTTTAGATTTCAATGAGTTCATTTAATACACAAGTTCAATCGTACAATAAATATTTTACATGCCTCTTTTTCTTATTCACGTAGATCATAAACCTTTGAATAAAAATGCCTCATTGAAATTGATTGATAAATGTCTAAGCTGTAGTGTTTTATAAAGACCAAACATGGATTCCCTGTTTACTTGTAGGCCTGTTTGTTTACATGCCGGTCTTGGTCTCTCCAATATGGCAACTGATGTATCGCAGCAACGGGCCAAAACAGTCAATGCTGCCTCTATATGTATACATCTCAATGTTTGCCCCGCCCATGACAGGTCTCCATCACTCAGCCTCCCTTCACCCACAGACTCCACCCACTCACAGACTCCACCCACTCACAGACTCCACCCACTTCCTCTCTACTGGCCCTCGGCTCTAGATTGTAAAACATACTTTTTATTTTTTTTCATATTCACTCTTTCACTACTTTCCTTCTAACTTTCCTTCTTTTCTAATACTTAATATCAGTATTTCAGTAATTCACTCTTTCTTTCACTATTACAGTCGTTTTTTCCCTTTTTCCACGCTTTTATTTCAATAGTCAGGGAGTTTCTTCAGGTTTACGTTTATTAATTTAGAGACATGGAGGTCATAGCCTAGAATCAATAGTGGAGCACTTCTGCAAAGTGTAAACGTCATCTGGTCGAGTTGTATTTTCTTCCATTTCATCAGTTTAAAGTGGATAGACCATAAAGTAGTATGGATTATTTTTGTATGTATATACATGAGCTCCATAATAACTCATAACAAGTTTCACAGGTAGTTTCTAAATCTCTCTGGACTCTTGAGTTATACGGCTGTTAAAATCACGCGAGACGTACTTCAGTCTTGCTTCCCTCTCCGGTACTGTGCGCTGAGCGGATGGGAAACCTGGGAAATGTCGGAGGATAAACGATGTGTTCAGCGGGTCACAGATTGAAATGCTCGCTTTTTAACTGGGTCATTCAGAGGTGTGGGCAATTTATCCGGTCATGCAGACCAGCACATACGTGACGTACCATATGCACATATACCGGTAAGCATTTTTAGTACTGCAATATGCATGGTGGTTTTTATTATAAAGTAGTTTGAGCTGACATAATTAAACTATGAATATATTTCAGCCCACTGACAGAAAGAAAACCTCAGGGCATCTTGTGATTCAGCCTTTCTTGGTGGGAAATGGAAAAATTAAAAATGGAAGGCAGCTAACCTACATACAACACTGCCACATATTTCACACACACACACACACGCACGCACACATACAACACTACACACACACACACACACACACACACACACACACACACACACACACACACACACACACACACACACACACACACACACACACACACACACAGTCAGAGCTCTATCATTTACCGGAAAACTTAAGGACTCCATTACCTTCACGCTTTTTTTTTTTTTTTTTCTTGTCTTTCATGCTTTTTTCCACTTTATTTATTTTCATTTTGTGTGCACACTTTAATCCAAAGTCAACAAGGCATGGGTAAGGGGTTAGCAGCTTGGATTCAAACCCAAGATCAAGCCCAATCAGCAGAGAGGGTGACAGGTTCTCGTGTGTGTGTGTCTCACAGCGATCTACGACGTGGTGGAGGAGAAGGCGGACTCGGAGCCAGACTTCCAGTACATCCCTGAGAAGTCGGCCCTGGACCCGGGGCAGACGGACCAGCACGCCTGGAGGGACTCCATGGTGGCCCTGAAGGAAGGCCTGATCAGCGGAGCCCTGCTGGCTCAGTTTGATGTAAGACTCGAACTTAAGTGATTGACTAACGAGTTAACCAACATAATTCGTCCCTGAAAGAACGCTTTGGCCGCGAAGCCAAACTGGCACTCTTCGATGTAGACATGACTAGACTACCCCTTTGAATGTGTTAGTTTACGGTGCTAGTTACTTCGTTTGGTAGTTAGTCAATCTCTGCTTCGCAAGTAGAACCATACTGAGACAGTTTGACTTGAATTTGAAGATTGAGATATCATCTAGCTGGAAAAGGAAAAATGTCCACCCAGCTGCCATTTTTCCATAATTATATCGGACTGGAGCCGATAAATACCTGCTACTAGTGCAGAGCTATTTGGTCCCGGGACTGAATGCCGATTGTAACATTTTATTGTAAAGACGACGGCTGATGTTAGTGGGTGTTGGTGGGTTTTTGGTCCAGTGGGAATATGGCTTTAGATAGCTAGCTAGTTTGTCATTTGGTAAGTTCATCTTTTTGTGAACATGTGTTCTCTGACTGACCCAGCCGGAAAGGTATGGAGCAGTCTAAAACACTGCCCCACACACACACACACACACACACACACACACACACACACACACACACACACACACACACACACACACACACACACACACACACACACACACACACACACACACACACACACACACAGCTTCTGCTGGTCTCTATGTGACAGCGTGACAGGAGAGAGAGAGAGATCTGTCACATGATTTCCTCCTCCACATTCCTGCCACTTCCTGTCGTTTATCAGACCCACTTAACCACTTCCTGTTATTGAACATCCCTCTGGATTCTTAGTGCAGAGGAATGTTAAGCTCACACACACATACATACTCACACTAGACATGCACACGCACACTTTAAACACACAAAACTCAAACACAGAGAACGGGGTTGGCGCCTCATAAAAAACCTGCACGCATTGTGGTAACCTTTACACAGTGACAGTTTCAAGCACAACATAATTTGCAAACCCCACATGCGCTTCTCCTATAATCACTTGTTTGCATAATTGATACTGTATATTGGCACATGGCAATAATATACATATATATAGCGCTGCAAGGGCAATGTATTGACCATGTAGGTTCGCACATGATACAGCAGCTGAGCACCCCCTACATGCACGTACAAATAGGATTATGTAGGTTGTGATCTGTTAGTGTCCACTTTGAAGTAGAGTCAAATGGTGCATATTTCAAACTGAATCGGATGACTGTTTACAGGTTTGAGAATCACAAATGGTTTCCAATGGCATCTCTTAAAGAGTATAGCCACTTTTAGTCAGAATAAAAACTGTTAAAATGGTATGGTGTTGTTAAAAAGTCTTTAGCAGGCACTTAGGAGCTTAAACGTGGACTTCCGTTACGTGCAAACTAAACATTTAGTTGCACATGGAAGTGTATGTGTCACTACTAATGCACAACTTTTTTAGTTTAAAATGTGGTATTTTCTTATTACTAATACCATGGTCTGGGGGATTACTCGATTTCTGATTGGCTTGCGGGTGTGCATTAACCCCTGATATACGGACACCTGCTAAGTAGTTCCAGTCAAATTGTCTGTTCAGCTTTAGGGGTGGTAATTTGTGAAGATTAAATGTAATTCAGACACGCGGGATTTTTTATACCCTATAAACCCTTTAGGATGTGTGGTTATAAAAGGCTGGGACGAATTTCGAATTTATTAATATGTTTTGCAAGTGCTAACGTAGCTCTTCTGGCTCATAAGCCTGAGCGGGCTAGGATGACCTCCCATTGCCAAGTTAGCTAAGGTCCGTGCCTATTTACTTGGAGGAGTGAACAATATTCCGTTGCATTAGAGACCTAACGGGAGGTAATGATGTTTCCAGGTATTAGTCAAACCCGCGTTTACCCAGGGAAACCAAAATATGGCTTTTTTTGGAAAAAAACTTTATTGTTTTAAAAAATGCATGAATGAAATTAATGAAAATGGTCTTAATTTATTTTCTTTGGCAAGTGACCACGGTATAAGCGGGATAATGCCCTTCGAGGTGTCCATTATCAGGAATGAATTGCCTCCGCAAAGACCATTAATTCCTGATAATGGACACCACGTCAAGCATTATCCCTTACTTAAAACTTTCTTCTCTTCTGCGAATTTCCGGGATGAAAATGAGGGGGGAAAATGGTGGACTACAAAAAAGGAATTTTCGTACACTGGACTTTGTGTTAACAATTTTTAATGTGTTTCTCTCTGCAGCAACTGTACCGGAAAAGGCCCGGGATGACCATGTTGTGTGCCAAATTACCTCAGAACGTCTCCAAGAACCGCTACAGAGACATCTCTCCTGTTACGTATCCCACCCCCTTAGAATCAACTGTTTTTATTCTGGACTAACAGCAACATCTCTTCCTGTTCGTAGTCATCACCCCAAAATCACTGTTTTACACTCTCTACAGAGACCTCTCCTTGACCTACCCTCCTTAACCCTCCCTGCCCCCCCCATGACCCCCATACCCCCCTGACCCCCTGACCCCATTCCCCTCGTTCTTAAGCGACCTTGGGTACCTTGAAAGGCGCTATATAAATTTAAGTTATTATTATTATTATCCCTAGTAGTCACCCCCTAACATCACTGTTTTACACAGACTACAGAGACATCTCTCTACTGTAGATGGTCGCCCCCAACAACCTCACATGCGGTCTAGGACTCTTGTGGGGTAGGACGTCTATTTATATGACTGTACTTCACTAGACAATCTCTTCATTTGCATAAGTTCCCAGCTCACTATAATTGTCCTAGGGACTGTTATAGGTTGACTCTTCTGTATACTGTCTTCACTAGACATCTCTTTATGTACTTTGTCCCTCCCGTGGACACTAATATACTGTCTAGATTGTATAGTAGATAGTTTAATGTCTAAAGTGGAGATGTTTCTCCTCTATGTAGTCACCTCCAAACACACTTATTTCATATCTACGATAGTCAAGATGCATTTCTATGTATTTACATAATTGGCGTGGAGAGGTGTGTGACCTTATGTTGCTTATTGCTATCCATATACAATATATTTATATCAATCTCTCTCATACTTTTTTTATATCTTGTCTCTAGACGATGCCACGCGGGTCATTCTGAAAAGCACAGATGACTACATCAATGCAAATTACATCAACGTGAGTCTTCTCCTTCTCTTTCTCTGTCTCTCTCCTGGATGTCATCACTGAGGAAACAGATCTTTGGTTGCTAAATCACAGGTTTTAATTGTTTCTATTAAAGGGAGTCATTAATTCAGGTGACTGTGCAGTTTGTAAGGTGTTTTTCCACAGTGATGATGACTTAATCACACCTTCAGATCCCTTCGTCATTTCCTCCTCTTGCATTGTTTATTAATGTATCATTCCTTTTTATAGGCAAACTTTACTTTGCAGAAGATCCACTTCTGGTGAAATGTTTACAGATAAGAGTTTGCACTGATGATTCCTTGATCCATTCTCGTCTCCACTTAATAACGCCGATTGGTTTGTGTTTATAAATAAGCTGACATGCTTCCCTACTCAGCTGACACACTAGAGGGGTGCCAGTGAATCATTGGGGAAACAGTTGAGTCTAGAGGACGAGTGTTACCGGGCAACAAACAAACAGGCACAGAGCCGCTAAGATGCTACTGGAAAGCCGGTGGCATGCTAATTTTCCTAGCCCCTGTGTTGCGCTGTTTGCTAGCGAAATTAGTGCCTGAGCCTAATGACTTGGAAATAAACTGTCACCGACACAATGCCAATGTTCTGGAGACAGGCACGGGCGCATCGGTAGAGGAAGCTGAGTCTGACGTGTCAGATCTTTGTCCTTATTTGGCCAATTGTTGATTTCCAACGCGCAGCAACTGAGATTCTCGGTGGCCATCGTCAAGGCAACAAAGTGTGTGCGTGACTGGAGATGGCAGATATGTGTACACTGTAACGTGTGTGAATGTGTGTGTATAATCCCTTTCTGGCCAGCTTCGGCAGGTCCTTGGTCCGTCCTGTCTGTGTGTTTATTGTTAGGCGTTCACGTGATAAGGATGAGTTGGAGTCTTGTCCAGATAGCTGCTTTTATATGCATTATGCGGCATGCAAACAAGCCGCCATATGAAACCACAGTGTTGTCTTTTATTTGAAGTGGGACAGAGGGTGGGGGATTTGCCTCAGTCCAGTGCAATGTCCATCTGGCTGCTTTTTTTTTAAAATATCTTTCCTCTTTCTTTCTGACTTTATATTTTTTTTCTTCCTCTCTTAATTCAAGTCAAAGCACGTACAATGTTTAAGAAGTAACGTTCAAACCCTTGAGTATACATGACCAATGATAATATTGATACACAAAATCAAACTAAATAAAGGCTGCAAAGTAGATATGGAAGTAATTTCTCTCTCTCCCTCCCTCTCTCCCTCCCTCTCTCCCTCTCTCTCTCTCTCTCTCTCTCCCCCCCCCCCCCCTCTCTCTCCATGTCTAACCCCATATCTGTGTCTACAGATGGAGATCCCCGCCTCCAGCCTGATCAACCGCTACATCGCGTGCCAGGGCCCGCTGCCCAACACCTGCCCTGACTTCTGGCAGATGAGCTGGGAGCAGGGCTCCTCCATGGTGGTCATGCTGACCACCCAGGTGGAGCGAGGCCGGGTACGCAGCAAGCAGCAGGGCTGGTTGTGGGAGGGGGAGGGGGTCGTTCTGGGTGTGGTCATGGGGTCGGGAAGCCCAGCCGAAGGGGCCTTGGTTCCCTCAATGTCCGCCGCCTAACGTGTAGACGTCCTGGATGAGAAAGAGGCCCCGAACCATTTCCCTTTTCATTAAGGACATCTTTCTGAATTCACGGTCACTCTGGAGCAATTGATTAACTTTCAAATTACAAATGTTTTTTTTAAGTGCCACCATGGTTTTTAATAGATTGTTGCCCTTTGAGTGAACTGCCAACAGTGAATTAATTGTATCTAAATTAAATAAAAACCGGGCTCCCTTCAAATACATTTGTTCCGAGTGTGTACAGAAATGACTAAATTCTAATTATTACATTATAATAGATTAGAAAAAAGTATCTTCTTGAGAAATAGTGTATTTATTTGATGTATGTTCTGTGGTTCCATCCGTCATGCAGGTGAAATGCCACCAGTACTGGCCCAACCCGGGGAACAGCGCCACCTACGGGGGCTTCTCGGTCACGTGCCACACAGAGGAGGGCAACGCTGCTTTCCTGGTCCGAGAGATGACCCTCACACACACTCAGGTAGCACACACAAACACACACTCTCTCAGGTAACACGCACGCACTCTCTGGTAGCACACACACATTCTCAAGTAACTTATGCACACTCTCAGGTAACACACACACACACACACACACTCGAATACAAAGCAAAGAATTCACACAGAAATGTCAAGCCTGTGTGTACACACACACACACACACACACACAGACACACACAGACACACAGTGCTCTCCATGCACGTGACGGGCGACACGCGAAGGAAGTGACACGTGTGATGGAACAGGAAGTAGAGAAAAGGATAGAAGAGAAGGATCAGTGAAGAAAATAATATGAGATGAGAGCGGAGCGAGGGAGTCGCGGGACAGGGGGGGGGGGGGGGGGGTGTAGGGATGAGCTGTTCCGGCCCCGAGGAGGTGCGTTGCCACAGCAACCGGTGTGGGCTGTTCTTTTCCTGGCTCCCTGATACCACATGCAGGACAAGCACATAGGGAGGGAGAGAGGGAGGGAGGGGGGAGCGGGAGAGAGGAGAGGGAGAGAGAGAGGGAGGTCATTTATGGTTTATACTTAATTGGATGCGACAGGTGTAATCATAATAATTAGTTACGGATGTAATATGCTGTACTTAATGAGATACTACACATATAATCATAATAAGAGAATTAACTGAGGGTTATACTTAATGAGATGCTACATGTATAATCATAATAATAAGAGAGTTAAGTGAGGGTTTTACTGAACACTCACTGTCATCGGCCCACGCGCCCAGGTAAGAACACACGCACACACCGCAGCGACACACGCGCCCAGGTAAGAACACACGCACACACCGCAGCGACACACGCGCCCAGGTAAGAACACACGCACACACCGCAGCGACACACGCGCCCAGGTAAGAACACACGCACACACCGCAGCGACACACTCGCCCAGGTAAAACGTTATGTTTTTAAACATAACGGCTCCGCCGTCGACAAACTCTCCCAGGTAAAACGTTCTGTCTATAGACAGAAATTGTGATATAAGGAGGGAAGAGACCATTTCTGACCTCGACAAGCAACGGCGGGTCGTTCATTTTGTCATATAAAAAACTTTAAATTCAAACATCGCGCCGACCGGCATATCAACACAGAAGTCACGTGATTCTTAAAGAGACAGTGTCCCTATAACACAGAACGTAAACATGTCAATAACACAGTAGGGTGAATAATGTATATAGAGTCCACCACAAGACTACACTTTGTTGCTCAAATGTAATATTACCCTCCTCCTTGAGCTTCCCAAAATGTCTTACACTTTGTTGCTCAAACTTTATATTACTCTCCTCCTTGAGCCTCCCGCAATATCTTGCGATATTTGATATCCCCCTTCCCCCCTGCAGACTGTTTTATTATTCTTATGTTTTGTGTGTATGCTGTGTGTGACTGTAGGCTACTGCTGCCTGTCTTGGCCAGGACACTGGAAGAGATGTTTAATCTCAATGATGATTTTCAACCAACCAATAGTAGTTGCCTTGCATTTTTTAGCCCTGAATAACATTAAAAGCTATAATTGATTTGCATGAATAGTATTCTACACTTTCTATTGAAAAATGAGGTTTGTAGAGGAAAACTCTAGTCATAATAATAAGAGAGTTAAGTGAGCGTTATACCTAATAAGATGCGACATGGCTAAAGGCCCAGAGGTTCATGTGTGTGTTCTCCGTCCCATGTGACCTTTAAAACACACGTCTCCACAGAGGGAGCCAATTACGATCACCCTCTGCCTGTGTCCGTTGCCGTGGAGATAGATGTGTTTCCATGGTGACGCCAGTAGGGAACGTTTAATAGGAAGAAGATTTTGAGTCGTGCCTAATGCAGTGTGTGTCTATTGTGTGTGTGTGTGTGTGTGTTTGTGGGTGTTTGTATGTGTGTATCTCTGGCTTTGTGTGTTCCCCTGTTGTGTGTGTGTGTGTGGTATCAGAGTGAGCAGGAGAGGGAGCTGACCCAGATCCAGTACGTGGCGTGGCCCGACCACGGCGTTCCCGACGACTCCACGGACTTCCTGGACTTTGTGGCGCTGGTCCGCAGCAAGCGGGCCGGACGGGACCAGCCCATGGTGGTCCACTGCAGGTGTGTGTGTGTGTGTGTGTGTGCGCGCGCTGTTGTTGCATTTACAAAGCTGGAATTTGAATTTGTTACTTCATCAAACATAGATATATCTTGATTATGTTTCAGCTAAAACAAGATTGTTTTCATGGAGATCCTGACGCAGTGTTGTCGTTTGGGGATGATTAAGAAATTATTTATGCCCCCTGTTGTGGAACTATTTAAAACGTCTCCCCTGCCTTATTTCTCCCTCTCTCTCATCTCCTTCTCTCTCTTTACATCTTGATCTCTCCCTCTGTCTCTCTCCCCTTCCTCCCTCTCAGTGCTGGGATAGGTCGCACAGGGGTGCTGGTAACCATGGAGACAGCGTTGTGTCTGATGGAGTACGGTCAGCCGGTCCACCCGCTGGACATCGTGAGGACCATGAGGGACCAGCGGGCCATGATGATCCAGACCCCAGTACGTATGCACGCATGTGGGCATGCACACAGACGCACACCCACTCATTCCCTCATTCATTCTTTCAATTATATACATATACGGCCCCCTGCTGTTTCCTGCAGTTCTTTGGACAACATCCCATTCAAACTGTGTTTCTAAATGCTTTTTATTTCATTTTCCATCGCTCTATCTCGACTCACCTCCTATATCTCTATGTTCGTCCTTTTCACCTCTCTCTCTCTTGCTCTCTCTCACTTTCTTGCTCTCTCGGTCTCTCTCTCTGTCTCTCTCTCTCTCTGTCTCTCTCTCTGTCTCTCTGTCTCTGTCTCTCTCTCTCTCTCTCTCTCTCTCTCTGTCTCTGTCTCTGTCTCTGTCTCGCTCTCGCTCTCGATCTCTCTCTTGCTCTCTCTCTCTCTCGCTCTCTCGCTCTCTCTCTCGATAGAGCCAGTATCGTTTCGTGTGCGAGGCCATCCTGAAGGTGTTCGAGGAGGGGCTGGTCTCCCCTGTCAAGGCGGGACTCTTCCAGCCGAGGGAGAGGGAGGCGGAGGAGGAGCGGGGCGGCCAGGAGCTGGAGGCGGGGAACGACGGAGGGGAGGCTGCGCTGGAGGAGGACGAGGAGATGGACATGGACGGGGGTCTGGACCAGGACGATGATGACGAGGATGAGGACGACGAGGATGAGGATGATGAGGATGATGAGGATGAGGATGACGACGACGACGATGTGGAGGTTTTGGACGTGGGACGGGTGGTGGAGGAGGAGGAAGAGGAGGAAGAGGAGCTTGAGGAGCCCAGCGTTGCCAGCGCGACGAGTGTGACCAGCGAGGCCAGCTTGAACCCTGAACCCCAACCCCAATCTGAACCTGACCCCGTCGACCCGTGACCCTTTGACCTTTGGCAGAGGGGGAGTGGGAAGCGAGGCGCGGGGGGGCCGGGGGGGGGAGAGAGGGTTGCACGAGGAAGTGGCCGGAGGATTGAACAAAAAGCACTGTTGCACTTTACGCCGATTTAGAGAAAAAGAACAAAAAAAAAAAGAGAGAAAACGGAAACGACAAATAAAAAATGAACAAGCGACGAGAGCAGAGGAGGAGAAGAAACGCCAACGATATCTGGTGGAGGAGTAGAGTCCCAGCCGTGTTGAATAGGTACCATTAGGGACGCTGTGTGTTCTGGGTAAACTAAACCATTAAAAAAATGAAAGAGGAAAACATTGAGAGAGAGAGAAGAGACGATAAACTGTAGTGGGGTGTCGCTGTAGTGCCATACGTATCAAGGGGGAGGGGCGCCAACACTTTAGATAGAGGTTGTTTTATTCTACTTTCCTTTCTTTTTGTATCGGCCTCTTCCCTCCTCTCGGTCAGAAGGAGTCTTCTTTTTCGTTTCTTTCTTTTCCATTTTACTCCTCGTCCTTCTGGCTGATGGAGACATGAACTGTGTTTTGCTTCCTTTTTTTTCTTTCTTTTTTTTTTTAAAGAGTATTTATTGTGTTTTATGTTGGTGTCCGAGCTTGTTCCCCAAACACGACAAGTTGTCCGTTTTGTTAGTGCGAGTCTAGCTCCCCGGGTGAAATCATAGCTTTTTAAAAAAACGTAGTTTGATTCCTTAACTCCCCAACTCTTAATTTCCTTTTTTAATCCTTCGCAACTAAAAGAAAAAGAAAAGACAGTGGTTTTTAATTTATTGTTCTTGATTTGATGCTTTGCTCAGCTTTCTCCGCCAGCCCCCCCGGATGGTCAGCGAGACGGAGAGAAGCACTTAGGGTCTCATCTTGTTCCTCTCCCCCCCCCCCCCCCCCCCTGTACGCTTTGTTTGAGAGCACACACAGACACACACACACACAGATAAAACACAGGCACATACAGATGGAAAGGCACACGCACATCACACACACTCATAGCCACAAACACACACACACGTATGTATACAAACACATACACACACAAAAAAAATACACACACGTACGTGTGTGTACAAATACACAGGTTTATCTCTAGAGTGGCCATTTCAGTTGGCTGTTGAATAAAACCGGTTTCCAAGCTTTCAGGTCATCCGTCTGTCCAGGACACCCGTCTGTCCAGGACACACGTCTGTCCAGGACACCCGTCTCTCCGGGGAGCGCCTGTGGTCAGGGGCGGCCGCGGTACCAATGTCACTACAGAGAAAGTTCCCAACTTCAACAACCAGTATATCTTCTATACACCAACAACCACCAAGAGGGTGGGGTTTAAAATTCGGTTGGTGTCCTAAGTGTACCCCAGCGTTCTCTGTGTCCCAGAGAGTAAATTAATATGCTGAAACGGGATGCTTCAAAACCAGTATCAGGGCAATAAGTGCGTATAAGCGTGTTTTGAAAACTCCTTAAGCTATCTCCTGGCATTCCCCAGTTCCCCAACCAGTCAAACCAGCAGCACCGTTTACCCAGTCTGACCATTGAAAGCGGTACGTTAATAGCTAATCATGATTTTAATTCATATTTTTCAATTAAATGTATTTTATCCTTTAAGATAATGTAATCGGGGGAGATCGACTGATGGAGGGTGTGTTTTGTGAGAGCGACTGGCAGTTTTAAAACGCTGCCGTCCCTTGACTCAAATATTTGAATTATTTAATTTTAAATACTGACTGAGCTTCGGGTACTCTTCTCATTATTGACTTTAGTGCGTGCTTACGTCCTACTGGATAAGCCTCCTGCGTGCGTGTCTTTGTGTGGCTGTTGTGTGTGCTCCTCAGCTGCCCTGTGTCTCCACTCACCATCGTCATCATCATTGCTGGTGTTCAGTGACGTGTCTTATTTCCATGCGTCTTATTTCCAGTGTGATACTGATTTTCCAATAGCGTTTTCTTTGAGAAACGGGCGAATCCGCCACCCGTGTGCGCTGGTTCCTATCCAATAGGACCCCGGTCCTATAAGGTCTAAGTCCGGTGGTTCGAGCTATACCTGAGCTGATGGAAAAGCTGCATGGGGGTCCACCGACCGATCCTACCCTACCCCCCGCACTGCAGGGTTCTCGCTAGTCACACATGAGCACCCTCAAACTCTTCTTGACGTCTTCAGTGCAAAACCAGAACCCTGACCTAGTCTGTGTGAGAGAGAGAGAGAGAGAGAGAGAGAGAGAGAGAGAGAGAGAGAGAGAGAGAGAGGAGAGAGAGAGAGAAGAGAGAGAGAGAGAGAGAGAGAGAGAGAGAGAGAGAGAGAGAGGAGAGAGAGAGAGAGAGCAGAGAGAGAGAGAGAGAGAGAGAGAGAGAGAGAGAGAGAGAGAGAGAGAGAGACTCCCTCCCTGTGTGTCAGCCCCCCTATACAGCCAATCATCTCTAAAGGCCACTCAGACACAAACCCATCTGCCTCACCTTCACATGAGTTCTTCCCAAGGCCTCCATGTTGGATCCAGTTACACAGATCCAACGCTCTGCTTCAGTCTGCAGAGTTGGAAGGCAACAGTAAACGCATAAGACAACACATCTCATTGTAAAAATGAGGGCCTACAGAGGCTATTTTTTTCTTTTTGAATGCTTGATTGGTTGATTGATTTGTGGTGTTTTGTTTTTTACAATTGAACAAGAGTATTTTAAGCTTGAATCGCTCCGACAAATGAATCATCAAAAAGGTTAAATCAAGTCAATCTTCAAGGATTATTTTAATTGTGGTATTTTTTTGGTTTTGCTTTTTAATTTGCAGTTTAAGCCAGAAGAACAGGTTTTTATAACTGGGTGAAACTTAAAAAAACAAAACTTTGAGACTGCCATCCTGTTAGCCAGAGGTGATGATGTTAAAAATAATCACAAGACATTCAACCTTTTTCCCAGGAGGAATGACAGGAATCATGACTCGAGACAGGAAGTACAGCAACATTGAAAAGTTTTTGTTGTTTTTTTCCCTTTATGTGAAAATCTGAGTCGGGGGCGTATCTTAAGATTTCATGTTCACAAATGTCCAGCAATGAGCGTTCTCATAATGTTCAAAGTGTTGTGTTTCTCCAACATAGAGGGTACTGGTGCGTGTGCGTTTAGGGCACTGGTTAGCGGTCGCCTAAAAGGGGTGGCGAGAGGGGTTAGCTGAATGGTATTTTTGTAATGAATAAGAAAAAAATAAATGAGATGCATTCTAGCTAACTAGAGAAAGGACGGCACTTTGCAGAAAACGGTAGTGCTACTGAAAAATAAGTCTGAGACCGAAAAAGGGTCCTCTTCGATCAGTTGTCTTTTTTTATTTATCGTTTTATTTTTTTGTTTTTGTTTGAAAAAAAATAAAATAAAGACACCTGTAGGGAACAAGAAACAAATAGAGAGCTCCTAACTTCACCGTGCCACTTGTTTATTTTGTGTAAATAATACTAGACCTTGTAAATACAATGTTGTATATGAAAAATATTTAAAATAAAAGGGAAAATCATTTGTGAGTTGAAACTGTTGTTTTTTTTGTTCCATTTTAGACTGGTTTATTTTTGTTTACGTTAACTTTACTTTGCGGATCAATATAACGTGACACAATATGGTGTACTGAGGCAATGGCTTGACTCAATCTATTACAACAAATACAAGATGACACCAGACTACTGTATGGTACTTGCCTATGTTTCCTAGACATTTGGATATCTCCTAGGTTTCCTGGGTCTCTATAAGCAAGCTTGTCAGCAATTTGTGGGTATTTGTCCAAGCACAGAGACCTGGGTTCAGTTCACCTTGCTTTTCCACATTGTAAAAGTGAGGTTATGCAGAGAGTTTAGTTAATTGAGTCTGAGGAACAAGCTCCTGTAGGCAAAAGTCGTGGAAGTTAAATATGAATTGCAGTTAAAAAGTGGGAGTGGGGAGGAATAGGTCTGAAGGTCATGTTGGATCCCAAGAATTCTGGAAGCGTCTTCATATGCATATCCTGCAGTGATATCCCAGAAACGACTTTAAATACTTCATACTGTAATTAGATTTCTACATATTAATGGGTGTGCTTTATCCATGACTGCAAAGAAAGACTAAATGAACTGGAATGCACTGGTAGCGACACCTCCATGGACATCAGGTTTCACCAGAGGGGGGCGCTACTGTTGAATGAACATGTCGGTCATAAAGGTTTACCTTCCAAGTTTTCTGAAATTTATATTGGAAAACAAACTTTTTACTTGTTCAACATAAGTTAAGAATTTGCTAATCGTCATTATTAATTAATTGATTTAGTTATCTCAACATCTTACTGCAAATTCCATCAGAAAATATTTTCATATACACTTCTTACAACTTAATTGAATGAAATGTGTTAGGACAGAAAATACCAAGAATGTGTAGTAAGTTTATTTAAATTATTACCTAATCAACATTTTAGACACCCAATAATAAAATATAAATGTAGATACCAAAAAATGCAATTAAGAATTGATATACCTGAAAACCTTTTCAAAGATTTTACAAATGATTTGGGTATTGACAATTATTTAATTTAATACAAAATTTGCTAACGTTTCGTCACGTTTTCTTCAAGTTAAAGTGACGTCATATCCGGAAGGCTATCTCGGCCCCTCCTACTGTTGTGTTGGGACCCTGACGTCAGATCCGGAGGGGGACCCTAGGCTCCTCCCACTGTTGTTGGGTCCTGCACAGAGAAATATCCAGAGAGGAGCAGCGGCGGCGGCGAGGAGATAAAAACAACTTACTCCTCAATATGGGATTGTAAAGGTCGATGATTGATCCTCGGACGATGCAAGAGGACGGGTCCTCACTGTGAAGCCCCCCTGAGTCTCTTTTAAGTTTTGTAAGTAGGCCTATTATTTATTTTAGGGATTTGGAGGAATCTACAAGTGTCTGATGGCGGAGCAAGTGTCCGTTTGTTTCATCCTGCAGTTGTGGATGCTTGTGTTTGTGCGCTTATATATATAAGGGATACATTAATAATATAATTTCTAACATCTCTAATGTGTCAAACAAATGTGCTTCGTAGTATTATATGCTGCGTGTTTCTCAATGAAACTAAAGCGGCGCTTTGCAGATCAACTCGACCTGTTGCGCACCGCTGAGCCTCTGGGGGCCGTCTCCTCGTAGTGCTCACCACACAGGGAAATGGGATGGATTTTGGCTGCATGTTGAAAATGTTTGCATTTGACATTTTAATTATAATTTCTCCTTGTTATTAATTTTAAGACTGGTTTGGCTAGGTAAAGGTTTATTTTCCATCCCATTTGGGCTCCTTTGAATCGAATTGAATATTTAACTTTTAGTGATGCAAATATGAGAACAGTGACCTTATTATTAGTTTATATTGGTCTCAGAAACTACCTTCATGTCCATAAGGCCTTTAATATGAATATCTAATATGCTACTAAATGCTGCTTATCATCTGTTAAATCGGCTGTGCTCGTTAACCAACAGACTGGTAATTCTGGCAGACAGTCTTTATGTTGATTGGTTCCGAACAACGAGTTGGACCAGTATCAGGCGACACAGGGCGTAATTTGTGATAAAAATGGTTATGCTATTCAAGTGATTAGATTTTGACATAATTCGAATCTGTGGCACAACCGAAAGACCTTCTGGCAACCTATACAACCAGGGAAAACAAACGCCTACGGGTACACACTTTGTAGACCTCTAAATGCACACTTGTATAATTAAGAAAGTTTTCTTGCTTATTAGACACGAGCAAAGTCATAGCGACGCTCACAATAGGTCTCACTATGTTTATGCTATTTGGTGGATGTTTTAAAACTTTTGACCCATGCTTTATTTAAACCGTACGTTCCTACGACCTCAACATGGGTGGCCCCAGTGGGAATTCAACAACTAACCCCCTGCTCCTCTACCAGTCGGGTTACCCGCTGACAAAACCCCCTATTATTTTACAGTCTGTCATCCTCTTGTTAAAGGGTTACATCACAGAGCTTTCCTTTGTCCCTCCCAGGTACTGGTAGGCCCTCCTCCTTCTTCTTCTCCTCCTCCTCTTCCTCTTCCTCTTCGCCACCATGCTGAGTTTCCTGCGCCGGACGCTGGGCCGGCGCTCTATCCGGAAGCACGCAGAGAAGACACGCCTGCGTGAGGCCCAGCACGCCATCACACACATACCAGCCGCCGGCGAAGCAAAGTCAATCATCACCTGCCGCGTGTCCCTGCTGGACGGGACGGACGTCAGCGTGGACCTACCAGTAAGGAGCACACACACACCTGCAGCGTTAGAGCAGGGGGTTCCCAACCTGTGGCCCTGGGTCCCACCTGGGCACGCCTTGTATGCCTTTGGGGTTCTGGGAAATGGCTGACTTAAAGCTATAGAGCTGAGTGGATACATTTATTTGTTTATAAAAAATGATTCAAAAGGTTTCAAAGGTCTCATTAGGACACTGTATATGAATTAACTGCTGTGGTGTTGATGGGGTTAAACCCATGAGGTCACCTGAGTAAAAGCTGCCATCCACCACATGATTGCTAGTTTGAATGAGGTGAAAGGAGGCTGATAGTCAGTATACAAACATAAAGATGCACTTAAACACAAAAGACAGATTTGCATCAATAGACTGGCTAGAAAACTAATATAGTCTCAACTGTGAGTATACAGTACAGGTATATCGATATGTATTGCACAATCCCATAATGTTGAATACCATTATTTCATGAAGGAAAATAAGATTTTTGCCATTTGAATTTTCATTCCACGGACCAATCTGTGTTGCCTCCCTTTCTTTAAATGAGGACACACATTTTTTTCAAACAAAATTCTAAAATATACATTTGTCGCGTTATGTGTTGACCAGCTGAGACAGGCTCCTCCCCCCAGACATGCATACACACACACACACACACACACACACACACACACACACACACACACACACACACACACACACACACACACACACACACACACACACACACACACACACACACACACACACACACACACACACACACGTACGCACACGCATGCACACACCTGAGTTATATAAGTGTATGTGTGGACACTGCGGACTGCCTGTGTCAGTGGAGCCGCACTCTTAAGCTGCCTGTGTGGGAGCGTGTGTGTTTCTGACCACCTGTAATTCCCTGATCCACTCTGGGGAAAACACACAGTCACATGACGCAGCGCTCGGTCACTTGACACGCTGGGAAGGTTGTGTTCCAATCACAAGACTGTATGCTGTTCTACCCCTCTACCTGTTTTTATTTTTTAATGTCCATCATTCTGTCCGTCTAGACCTAACCCTTACAGACTGGCCATTGTGCTTGCACTCGCATTGATATCTCGATCTCTAGTCTGCCTCTCTGTGCTCCCCTTATCTGATTGGCCGGTTTTGAATTCCAGTGGAATTCCATTCGTCAGATATCCAACATTCCTCCCAAGCCAATATCCCTGAGGTATTTCACCTGTCCTGCAGCACTGTATGAAAGCTTCTCCACGAGTCCCACTTCCATACAGTCTCAGAGCCCGGGGGGTCTTTACAGTGGTCCTGCTGGGGAGAGGGCATTTAAATCATTCCAGACGATGGTCAGATATTCGTATTCAACTTTTAATATATTTTCGTTGTTATACTGTATTCGGGATTAGGACACTTTAATACAAAGCCATTTGTGGTGAATACAGGCATGAGTCATTTAGTAGGATGTAGTCCTTGGGCATCAAACCCGGAGCCTTTTGGCTTGGAGAGGATCCACTATCAGCCCACAACGCTGTTCTGCCCCACCTTTTATGAAGGTAGTTATTATTATATGTGCGAAAGCAATACTCTCTACAACCAGATATTTGATTGAAAAACTTTAATGGACTATATTTAAGTTTTGTTGCAAACTACAGCATTCTTGTTTATCCATTAGACAGGGGTCCGTCCCCCCCCCTTAGAAAGTGTCTTTAAAAACAGTAGGTTGCTGAAGAGTTCATCCACTTTGTAAACTAAAAAACAAGCACCCCACACACAATATAAAACATGTTTTACAAGCATTGTCAGGTACTTCGAGATGTCGAGACTGACATGTTAATTGATACCTGTTTTGAACCTTCAGCGAAACACTGAATAGAGGTAGCGTTTCATTGGCTGCTGGGTTCTGACGCTACCAGGAAGTCTGTCTCTCACTTGAGTTCTCTCTTGATTTAATGTTTTTTCTGAGGCTCTTCCTCTCCCCCTCGGTAGATCTTACCAGTATGATAGTATCCATTCACTCCCACTCTCTTAAAAAAACTTTTTTTCTTTTAAGCCGTCCACCCTGTTCAGCATTTAATAGCCGGTGAGATTTGTATCACTTCAATTTATGGTCTAGCCATACTCGTACTGCTGGCAAGGTCTCCAGTGGGAATGCTACATGGTAAACACAGTAAGAGAAAAAATAACAAAGTGATGAGCTCTGATGTTTTGGAATACAAATTCTCAAACTTGAATAGCACAAAAAGCAGAATAAAAGTTTGGACCGAATGAAATGGTTCACTAATTATTCAGTAGATGTAGTTTGATTAGAGCGATAACCTTTATTTTATATTTCACATTCATATTTGGCCCCAGAGCTTAAGAACGAAAACTCAGACCAATTAGTCTAATTTTGAATTTGTGTCTGTCCAGCCAAAGGGGAAACGTCTCTGCCTCCCTCTCTCCCTCTTAACTATTCTGTGTGATGTATTCCAAACATCTCCTGAGCATGGCCAACCGCAGAAGAACACAATCCTAACTTCTTCTTTCTGGCTAAACTATAATATTTTCCAAAAAGCAGTTAAAGCAGAGATTACCCTACAGTGAGTGGAAGGGGAGAAAGATGGGACGGTGTTTGGAGAAAATAGCCAGGGATTCACTGGGACTATCTCTGGGTTAAGCCAAACTTTATCATTTTAGATAAACAGTCTCAGGGGAGAGGGGGGATGGTAAAAAGGGGTCTACAGTGTTGGATATCACTCATCTGTTCTTTAGTCTCGCTCTCTTGCTCTCTGTCGCTCTCTGGGTTGTAACAGTACAGAGCTGTCTAAACGGCCAGTGACCCTGTCCGAGCGGATCTTTGGTGCCTTCAGCCACTCAGCTGGCCTTCTGAGGATAGTGGCAATTCCTTATTATTTATAATTATCAAGACCTTTTTTCCGAAGCAGATTCTAGTGAATTCAGACGCATGTCCTTCATGAGTAGATGAGAGGATGGACAACTTCCTAAGGGCATTGGTGAACAAACAAATTATCTTTCAATACTCCTAAAGACCACCTTGTCCTTAAGGGGCAGTGCAGCAGTGGTATTTCATTATTTTTTAATGGAGGAAAGTTTAGTGTATCGTTCCAGATTCTACCTCAAATTAACATGTAGTCATGCGTGAAGGGCTTCTAGGTGAGGATGAGAACAATCTAATCATGCAAGACGGCATGTGTCATCCCAGTGATGGTTGTGTTGGGCTGGGGAGCTTGTGGGGCAGCCTGTGTAAGTAGAGGCCGTGACAGTGTTGTAAATAACAAGACATGAATGCGTCCCAATGACATGCTTTATGTTGTACTGGCCTCCCAGGTGTGTGTGTGTGTGTGTGTGTGTGTGTGTGTGTGTGTGTGTGTGTGTGTGTGTGTGTGTGTGTGTGTGTGTGTGTGTGTGTGTGTGTGTGTGTGTGTGTGTGTGTGTGTGTGTGTGTGTGTGTGTGTGTGGCCACCCAGGGCTGGTTCCCAGGGATACATTGGTAAGGCAGCAGCTATGTTTACGTGCACATTTGTCATGTGATTTACGTTTCCCTTCTTCCAATCCATCCATTGTTTTCTCTTGAATGCGGACCCTTCCTATTCCAAACATATCTAGATCAACGTTCTGAGGGAGGCCAATTGGGCCATTGACATGCATTAACTTGGCTTGTTTAAGTCAAAGCAAAGGCTTGCTAATATTATGCAGAGGAGCATGTCTTAGAAAGAGTTAGTAGTTTCTAGAGAGAGGAGGTTCCAGAGCTAGGAAGATGTTCTATGGAGAGGTGGAGGTAGAGGAGGTTCTAGAGCAGGGGTCACCAACAGGGTGCCCGCGGGCACCAGGGCACCCGCAAGGACCATATGAGGAGCCCACAGGCCTGTTCTAAACATAGCACAACTCATTCTGGAACAACTCTTTCCCACCTTTTTTAAATCTTTGTTGATAATTATTGTGAGAAATCATTAACATGATCAGTGTCTTCACATAGATGAGTATCATTAATCATTAATAATAATATATAACTAAAGGCAAATTGAAGTTGCTATTTCAGAAGTGTATCAAACTGGGTGCCCTTCGTATGACTCGGTACCCATGAAGTAGCTCTCAGGTTCAAAAAGGTTGGTGACCCCTGTTCTAGAGCTAGGAAGATGTTCCATGAAGAGGAGGTTCTAGAGATGGAGTAGGCGGATGATGATCTAGACTAGAGAGACAATGAGAGGGAGGAGGAGGTTCTAGAGAGAGAGAGGAAGGTGAAGGAGGAGAGGGAAAATGAGGGGGTTTGAGGGTTACTTATGCAGAGGAGCAGTTTGTCTTTCAGACAACAGCCACCAAGGCTGCAAAATGACACACACACACACACACACACACACACACACACACACACACACACACACACACACACACACACACACACACACACACACACACACACACACACACACACACACACACACACACACACACACACACACACAATGGGCCCTTTGTGCTGCTCTACTGGGCTACTGTAGGGGTGCGAATGCTTTGTCAGCCATGAGAGAGAGGTGGAGATAGATGTAGGGAGAGAGGAAGAGTGATGGGAATGATGGAGAGAGGGAGGAGGAGTGGAAGAGTCGGCGACGGGGAGTGAGACGGGGAGGGAGATCATTTAGAGTGAGTGTGTGGGAGTCCCTGGATGGTTTGTTCGGCTCTCTCCCCCCCGCTCTCTCTCTCCCATCAGAGACTGGACTACCTCAATGCTCAGAATATCCAATAGAGACAGAGACACGGATCAAAAGATAAGGTTGTCCCAGGGTCTGTTGTATGAAACCAGGACAATGTTTGACACGATCGAGTTTAAAGTCCAAACCTTCTCCCTCTTAATCCTCAAGATCAATGACGATATGTCTCAAAATAAGTTTGCAACGGATTTTTCCGTACACCCATTGGCTGCAATTACCATTGGGCGCAAGTCTGTTTATCCTTTTCATCGTTTATTTTTCGATCGAAAAATCGACCACATTACCTCAAACAGAACAACCATCGTATCTCTACCGGCAAAGGCAGAAGTCGGGCGTCTGCTGCTATATAGAACTAGGTTGGTACTTTTTTTTTTTTTAAATGAAGTGAGCAGGGTAGTGATACAAGGATGCAGAGCGCAGCACACAGAACAGCTGACTCTTGGAGTTGTAATAATATGAATCCAACACATTGTGAAGATGTGAATGGCATCTTCACTGTGTTAAACCATGTTTTAAGAGATGCACATGTTCCTGTCCGGCCGTAATAGTCTGCAAGCTCGTAGGATAATTGAGCCACACCCATTCTGGTGCTCCTTAAGAGGGCCAGAGTTCTTGACTGGAGCTTGAGTTGTGCAAGACAATCGACTGTTGTTTGTTTTAAGTAAAAATATGCTTTTTTAACAACAACCATGTGCGTCGAGGAAACTCTTTTTTTTCCACACACATATACACGCACATGCACACATGCACACGCACGAACACATGCATGAACCCTTGGCTGACGGGGGGGTCTTGGCCACTTAAACTCCTGTTGCCACAGCAACCCCACTCTGTCTCTGTGTGTACATCTGTGTGTACAGACACACATACCTGGCACCGCTGACATCATCTGAGAAACATCTCCAGATCCCTGAGATAGGGGATCCATGACCAACTGGCCCAGCGTCCATCACAGACCACTTTAACACATGGTCACACTTAACTCTCCTTTGAGTGCTGTTATTGTTGTCAAAACATATCAGGAAAAGCAGCTTTTTAAAATAATCGAAAAAATAAAGGAACAAAACATGTTAGATTCTTATCTTTTGCATTGACTGAAGATCATTCATCTTTGGTTTTTCGATAAATACACATTTTAAGTTGATTTATTCTACTTTTCCATTCTCTTTTGTGGTCTTTCCTCTGCCCAGAAAAAAGCCAAAGGGGAGGAGCTGTTTGAGCAGATAATGTACCACCTGGACATCGTCGAGAAGGACTACTTCGGTCTGCGCTTCATGGACTCTGCTCAAGTCCCGGTAAGAGGAGAAGGAGACCTCGACGACAACCCAGTAAAAATGTGTTTTAGAGTGAATATCGATGTCCTTCAAAATAGTCTTTTATCTGAGGCCACTCGCATAGTAAGGTATGCTGAGCATCTTGCTCAATGATGCAGCTCAGATATAGTTTAGTCTGTGTGTGTGTGTGTGTGTGTGTGTGTGTGTGTGTGTGTGTGTGCGCGTGCGTGTGCGTGTTCTATCGAATGTTTTTATATGTAGTATACTCCCATACTGACGGGAGACAGCAGGCAGGGGATCGGCACGTAGAGAAAGGCCTGATGTAATTGGTTGCACGGGCAGTCGGTGGGCATCCTCCCACGAAGGGGAAAACCCCCTCCCGACATGTTGCTGTGCAGAGGGCCCACACAGAGGTACTCTCTGATACTCTGAGGAGTGCAAGGAGTAAAGAGGGAAAGAAAGATAAATGATAGACGTGTGGTGGATGAGGCTGCTAAGGAACTTGTGTGCAGAGTGGAAGGTAGCAGATGGAGCTACATCTTGGTATGAGGTTTTAGTATGCTGTGAGGAGAGAGCGATATGAAGAAAGATGGGTAGATAGATTTTTTAGCAGGGGGACCTTGGTAAGGAAGAGGAAGAGAGTAGTAGTAACGAGTGAAGGAAGACGGATTAGGAGAGAGGGAAAGGAGGGTCCAGGTTTGAGAAAATGAGGAGGAAGCTAAACCTAGCTTGTTGAAGAGGGGTGGGGAGGGGGGAGGTAGAGAGAGGGCTGGATTAAGGAATGTGGAGGAGAGTCCGACTGGCCGGCTGAGAGAGAGGCAGAGCGAGTGGGAGACCCAACACACACACACACAGCCCTCGTAGACATTTTTCATGCCTGACAGATTCTGAATTCCCAGGAAAGAGTTGCAACAGCAAACCAAGTGTGTGAGTGTGTCTGCGTGTTTGTGTGCATTTGTGAATGTGCAGCCTTGTGAGAAAATAGTCATCTTTTAACAGAAGTTGAACATAAAGCGTGTTACAGACTTTGTCAACTGTAGCTAAGTCTCAGATTGCAACAACAATATGTAATTTGAATGAGATTTTAGTTTTATTATGCATAACAATGCTGGTACCAATAAATTGGGAAAAAACATTTCAGCTATGCGTACCATTGAACAAAATCGGTTCTTGAACTTAAAAGCCTTTTTATAGTTTTATTTATTTATTCATTCAATTTATAGTTTGGTTCAGAAGTCATTGATGTTGGAACTAAAAATATGTTTCCTTTTATGATTTCAGCATTGGCTTGATGTTACCAAAAGCATAAAAAAACAAGTAAAAAGTGAGTATACACGCACATACACACAAACTGGGGAACGCAAGTGTAGGCGTGCATCTTGTGATTTAAATGTATTCAACATTTGTTGAACTGAGGGAGGTACACACTGACCTTTTTAAAAGAATACTTCAAGTGTCTGGGAACCATGTTGAACTGTACTCTTGTCTCGGCTCATTTGTGTTGGTTTTGTCTGTCATGATATTCTGCTATTCATCTTATCTTGTCTCTTTTTCCTCCCTCCCTCCTCCTTTCTGGTAGTCGGACCTCCCTACTGTCTTCACTTGAGGGTCAAGTTCTACTCGTCTGAGCCCAACAACCTGCACGAAGAGCTCACAAGGTACATGCACACACAAAACCTCTGTTGTGTGTGACCCCCTTTGCAGTGGGAGCACTATTCTTTAATATTTTTTTTATTTTTTTTTTCTAATTTGAAAAAGCAGTTAGCGTTAATGTCATGGCAGATATTTATGTTTGCTGTGGTCATTGTCTATCTAGCTCATGTTTTTTTAAAACACTCAAAAGCAAAGAAACGTTTGTTTTTGTTATCTAAGCTATATTTTTCATGTTTCAAATAATGGTGTGTCTTTTTAATAGAGCGTTTCTCTTAATCATTTAAATATTATTTTGAACAAATCATAATATTTGTCATTCAGTTGCCAGCTTTGGGTGATTACTGGACGCAAATACGTTATTTTAATTTTAACATTTATTATGCTCTATGTTCTTTCAGATACCTATTTGTATTACAGCTGAAGCAGGACATTCTCAGTGGAAAGTGAGTATTCGTATTTTCTTAAACACAATTAAAGATTTATAGTAAAACCAACGAGGCAAAGTGTGATCAGAAAGAATAGCTTTACAGGGTTAGTTAACAGTTAAGAAGATAATAATAATCATATAATAAAAATGATGTAAAAACATGTAGACATAACAAAAAGTAAAAATGTAAATAGTGATTGCAATGACAGGTGAGATGATGCGGGTCATGGCCCCATGAATTTATGGATCATCATTAATAGACCAAACGTATTGCTCCTTGTGCTAATAGAAAATTCACGGTTTCAAAATGAAACCCAATTTTTCATTCACAGTCTCATGGCTCTTTGTTGTTACCACCAATATTCGGTTTTTGCTCACTCAATTAGAGATTCAATAAAAAAATGTTTTATTATAATCATGGTTTAAAGCCACAACATATGTAGTTATTTAGTTGAACAATCATACTAAACCTATTATTTGCTATATGAACTAATCTGTTGGATTCCTAAATAAGACCACACTAAAAACTAAGACGCTTATGGGATTACATATTTATACCATTATTAACAGAAGTCAGCCAGTGGATTGTGAGCACGACAGTATCGTATTCATAACTTTAGGGGGGATAAGTTCAAGGGCAGGGGGACACTGAAGCAAATCCACCTTCCGTCCTGTTGGTTGACCATGTCTGTTTCTTCCAGGTTGGAGTGTGAGTTTGACACTGCTGTGGAGCTAGGGGCCTTCTCCCTCCAGGGTAGGTTAATGTCTAAGCCCTCATTAACTTCTGAAAAACGAGACCCTTCCTGCAGTAAACCCTGCAGCATTGACCACCATATCCTCTTAATCAGTGAAGAGTTGTCGTCGTTGAGAAGTGGAGCTTTCTCAACTCTTCTGAACCTGATGGCTTGAAAAACCGCTGTGTCAACACTGGGCCAGCCCATTACTCTGCCTCCCTACTGGTTTCTACTGTTCTTATCTGTCTATGCCGGGCTCTAGTGTTGTTCTATACTGCCTCTATTGTCTTTCTAATCTGCCTCTATTGTGTTCCTGCTATGTCTCTACACGGCTTCTATTGTGTGTCTACTCTGCCTCTACTGTACTGTCTAGTTTACCTCTCTATTGGCCTGGTCTGTGTTTCTACATTGTTTCTATCTATTATAGTTTTACTCTGTCTCTCTGCTGGCTTCTACTGTGTCGGGCCTCTGCTGGCCTCTACTTTGTTTTGTCCTCGGTCTCTTTACTGGCATATTCTTTATTTGCCTCTTGCTTCTATCCTGGCAACTACCATGTTTCTACTCTTCCGCTCTACTGGCCTCTACTGTCTTTCTACTCTGCATCTATACTGGCCTTTCATGTGTTTCTCCGTTGCCTCTCCTGGGGTCCGACCGTGACCACCGCAAACTGTCCGACACTTCTGCCCTCCAGTCATGACCTGTCTTGGGTCCAACGGAGGGATTTCAGTTCCATCCCCATGGCAACGGCAAGGAATTCACTGGCAGAGTGGACTCCGCTTTGCCTTTTTCTCCTCCTCGACCGAGTTGACTCACTTAACGGCACAATAATGAGGCTGTATTGGCTTTACACTGAGCCAATTTGGTGCTGTACTGCTGTGGTCTTTATGGTGGTGGGACGTAAAAAAGCTTTTAAAAGAGGTAGAGTTTGTTCAGACGTGTTCAGGATGAAACACACACACACACACACACACACACACACACACACACACACACACACACACACACACACACACACACACACACACACACACACACACACACACACACACACACACACACACACACACACACTGTCTCTGCGGGGTAATCAGTACCTCATTAAGGCTTGGTGCTCTCTAAAGAATCTTTAAATCATCTCTCGCTGTCTCTTTATTGCTCTCAGTCTAGTACCTCCTCAATTTCTTACCCTCATTAATCCACAATCTCCTGCTACATTTTTATTTACCTCAAGGAGAGGATACCATTTCCTTCTGTGTGCTTTTAACATTGATGTCGTTTTTCTTGCACCTGGTTGAAATGGCTCTAATATGAGGTTGGGAAAAAGAGTTTGGCTTTCCCCGTGTTTCCCTTGGATACAGTCTGGTAACGGGATCCAAGTCTTATCGGTCAGTCGTGTCTCCCAGTTCCACTGCTCAGAGAATAGAATGTACCGTCTTGTTCTCATAGGCATAGCTGCGGTATAGAAGCAGCCTTCTTGGGCTTTTGTGACGGTGTTAGGCTGCTGTTGGTTATTGGCTTCAGTCAGCATCACGTCCAGGTGGTTATAAAAAGGCAGGCCAGTGGCAACGAAAAGGTGTTGCGTAACACACGGTAACTTAACTTGTTTTTCTTGCTTTGATTTACTTGGAATTTCCTTATCGGGATGAAACCTAAACTGCAGACCTTCAGCACTGTCTTTATGTTCTTAACTTTCTTGCTTGCTTCTGAGTGCGTGTCCTAATTCATGTGTTGGTGCTTGTGTTTGTAGCGGAGATGGGGGACTGTGACCCGGCAGAGCATGGCATGGACATGGTGTCGGAGTTCCGCTTCAGCCCAGAGCAGACGGAGACCATGGAGCTGGCCATCTACAGCACATGGAAGGAGTGCAGGTGAACTGCTGCTCCCCGTTTGCCAAACACCTCAGACCAAAACGACCTCCAGCTAATGGGACGGCCCCATCGCCTGTAGACCACAACCCATGGAAACCCCATTCGGCCATCCACCTAAACCACTCGGGAGCCCCTTTGTTATATAACACACTCAATAGAATACTGATGGCTCAGGGTTGTGTACTTACATTCTGAAGTTCACGTGAGGATTCTCTATGCTGATTGGGTGATTGTCCTGTCCGTTTTCCGGCACAGAGGACAGATGCCCGCCCAGGCGGAGATCAACTACCTGAACAAGGCAAAGTGGCTGGAGATGTACGGGGTGGACATGCACATGGTCAAGGTAAGAGGCCGATCAACACTAGCGCACAAACGGGGGGCTCTCTGACCGCTTCCTGCTGTTGACCTGTAAGCCTTTACAGTTCACGTCAGGGGGTGGAGGAGTGTAGGGGGAACGCATGGTGATGATAATAACCACATCGTAATTCACTATGACTCATTCTAATGGGGACACCAATCCCTGTCCACTTACAGTGCCTTTAATAAATAGAATGGTATGATATAACATAACCTTTTTGATTTCCACCTGCACAATCAATCAAACACAAAACAACACTTAAATGCAAATATGTTTTAATAACATTGTAATGTAACGAAAGTTAAATCCTCAGAACTTTGCAGAACAGAGTAAATGAACCCAACTGTCTTACCACATATCCCCCCACCACCCTCCCCCCTCTGGCCACCATTGTACACTGTATTGTATTGTGTTGTATTGCATTGTATTATAGTACTTAACTGTGTAGCAACTGCAGTAGCTGCTATCATTGCTGTAACACGGGGAATTGGTTAGCCTAGTGATTGTTGTACTTGCACTTGGTTCTATGAACATCCTTTCTGTACCGACAGCGATATATTGTTGCACTTCTTATGACAAATGTACTTATTGTAAGTCGCTTTGGATAAAAGCGTCTGCTAAATGCCCTAAATGTAAATGTAAATATGTATGCTATTAACTTAAGCCAACTGATCACCCGCAGGTCAGACAGGAGGTGTTTGAGATGTAACTGATAACGGACAGGACGTAGAGAAATGGGGGAGGAATTTAAACATGTGTTCCCTCTTCTTCTCCTTCTTGTCCCCCAGGCCAGAGATGGGAATGAGTACAGCCTGGGTCTGACCCCCACTGGAGTTCTAGTGTTCGAGGGAGAGACCAAGATTGGACTGTTCTTCTGGTGCGTTACTGTTTGTTGTTTCAGTGTGGGGTCCTTACTTACTGGGATTACCCCTTATTGTGATGTTTTTACCTACTGGGCTTACCTTTTGGACTCTGTTATTTCCTCCATGCTCCTCACAGTGTGTGTGTGTGTGTGTGTGTGTGTGTGTGTGTGTGTGTGTGTGTGTGGTGTGTGTGTTGTTGTGTGTGCTGTGTGTGTGTGTTGTGTGTGTGTGTGTGTGTGTGTGTGTGTGTGTGTGTGTGTGTCTGTCCTCTTGTGTGTGTGTGTGTAAATGTATACGCGTTTATATGTTTAAATATGTTTTATTTCAATGGATATTTATTTGTGTGATTTATGTTCATCTATTTCAGGCCCAAAATCACTCGCCTGGACTTCAAAAAAAGCAAGCTGACTCTTGTAGTGGTGGAGGATGATGAACAGGTATACACGCCCACACATACATGCTGTGTGTTAACCGTCTAAATATAGCCTTTTGATAAAGTTTCCGTGCTACTCTTGTGACATTGTTATTTGGTCACCATGACAAATCATTGCTGATGATGTGAGCTTGACAGTAAAAGCAGATGAATCATCGATGGTTAAATAAAGTGACTGGTTAGGATTTTGTGAAGTAAATACTCAATGAACCTTCTGTGTGTGTGTATATGTCTGAAGTTAAGTGTGACCTCGGTTGGCCTCCCCTGATTTCTGGGCCGAGATTCTCTGCATTTCTATCATCACGTCAGAGATAAGAGAGGAGGGATAGGCCGTCTAATTTCTCTTTGAAAGCTACATTGTGGCCTCCTGATTGGTGGAGGTGGAGTCACATGACCGCTGGCCTAGATTACAGAGGACAGGGCCCAGTGGTTAGGGGTTAGAAACGAACACTGGCTAGTTGTTCATATTGAGGTTTAGTTTTGTCGTGATTTGAATCAGTGGGCCAGGTAGTTTCTCCAGACATAGGCTCATCGTTGGGCCAGGGGGGGTCGCGGTATGAGACACAGGCCGCGATTGACACAAAAGACACAAACATATACACACACGCTGACGCACACAGACAGTGTAGCAGAGCACCAAGACGGGTTTCCTGTGTCTTCATTCCTTGTGCGTTAACTTATTTTGCTCATCGTTTCTGATTCTACTTAAAACACACGTGCACTGTTTCAGATAACCATGCATGCCATGCTTAAAACACACATGTACACAACCTGTAAAATACTCTGGACACACATGGACACACTTTGCATGCGTGTGCAAACACAGGGTCTTTAGTAGTGCGGCGCTGGTGTGTGTACGTCCCCTTGCGTGCAATATATCCTCCCAATTTAAGCCGGCATTGTTCGATTAAAGTGCACAACATTTCAACGCATCCGTCTGTCTTCGGGGCTGCATTTCCGGCACTCTCTTGCGTCCCATCCACGGTGTCTTCGGGGACCACCTCAGTTGGCCGTCCCGTGTGTAAGATGCCACTGGGGTTTTGTGTGGGACTGTCAAGTGGAACTGTAGCTGGCGCAGGCTAAGGGTAATACAGGAGTTAATACACTAGCCCTCTTTCTCCGGCATCTCTGGAATGTACACCTCCTCCACACTCATACACACACACGCACACAATGTTGCACCACACACACACACACGTGCACACACAGGCATGCTCTCTCCACTGTGTATACATCTGCTGTCTTGTCGTTTGCTACATGACCACGATGTGTGTTTGTTTTTGTGTGCGTGTAATCTGAGATGATGTGTAGATGGATTGCGGTCGATTTTGAAGGGGGCATTATTCATCCCGAGGGGGAGTGCAGTTCTAACTGCATCACAATTATTCCTATTTGTTAGGATAAGGATCTTTTTCTATGGGATTTTATATTGCCTGATACAATGTTATCTGTACTATTAGTGCCAGTCATTAAAGATAAAACATGTAAAGCATCAAGTCTAGATAATTATAGACCTATTGCTCTGGCAAGTACCCTTTCTAAAGTACTAGAGCGGATTTTATTAAGCAGACTCCAAGAATATGTAACAACGACTGAAAATCAATTTGGTTTTAAAAGTGAGCATGGCACAGATCTGTGTATGCACTAAAAGAAGTAGTGTCTAAATACAAGAGGCACAATACAACAGTGTTTATGTGTTTTCTAGATGCAACTAAAGCTTTTGACCGTATCAACCACGGCAAGTTATTCACTGTGTTACAAGAGCGAGGGGTTCCCCCCTATTTGATACGTATTTTGTACTATTGGTACACTAAACAAACCATGAAGGTCAGATGGGGCAAGGCGGTGTCACCCAGCTTTCCTGTCACCAATGGAGTTAGACAAGGGGGGGATATTGTCACCGGTCCTTTTTAATCTGTATTTGGATGGTCTGTCACGGAGACTACAAAAATGCAAGACTGGATGTATGGTGGGGAATCGGCTCATCAATCATTTGATGTATGCGGACGACTTAGTCGTTCTGTCACCCTATAGTGCTGGTTTACAGAAACTATTGAGAGTGTGTACTGAATATGGTGTGCAATACGATATCAAATTTAATCCCAAAAAGAGTGTGGTTATGATAGCTAGAACTAAGGAGGACCAAAAGCGAAAGTTTCCCTCTTTTTGTCACTTAATGTTGTCACCAAGATTAAATACCTGGGACATATTATTCGAGATGATCTCTGTGATGATGATGATGATGATGTGCAACGGCAATGCTGTAAACTGTATGCGCAAGCAAACATGATCGCTCGTAAATTTCACATGTGCTCAAAGGATGTTAAAATTGCTCTCTTTAGAGCCTATTGTACACCATTATACACAGCACACCTCTGGTGCAATTATAGTAAAGGTAAGATGAACAAGATCAAGGTGGCGTATAATGACGCCCTTCGTATTTTGCTAAAGTATCCACGGTGGGAAAGTGCCAGCCATTTGTTTGTGTCCAGTGGTGTCCCCACATTCAATGCTTTGTTAAGAAATTTTATTTATAAATTTATCTGCAGACTGTATCGATCAAAAAATGGAACTATAATGTCTATGACTGACGCAACTCAGAGTGACACGAAATACAATTCCATGTTTTGGAAATACTGGTCTAAACAACTGTACTGTTTTTAGTTTGTGTGTGGACAGAATGTGTGCTGTCTATATTGTTTGTCTATGTTTTCTTGTTTGTGTCAATTGTTGGACTTGGAGTCTCACCATACTGACATACTGACTTTTCCATAGACTCAGATGTCACTGAAATGTCTTTGTAGAGCTGTAACACTGCATAATCCTGTGGTTCCTCGTTGTGTGGTGTTCCGGTTTACAGTATGCCGTTCCTGAGTTCCCACTGAGGAGACTAGGGGACTGATTCCTCTAATACTCACCCTTAGCGACAAGTGAACTTTGGGAATGTCATGTGTGCACTCAGGTCACATGTGTCTTTGTGTAAATACTTGGGGAAAGAAAATCCGAAAGAAATTACAACTTAAACAAGTTAAGACCAATTTAGAAGATGACAATGATAGTTTAGCGGTGAAGGTAGATCCGGCAATTATTTGGATTTATTGGATATAATCATATCAATGAGCCACCTGCATGCCGCAAAGCAGCCATATCCCTCCAGAAAACCACAAGTTCTAGCTCTAGATAATAACCTACACTAAAACAACGTGTCAACGTTGTATACGTGGACTTCCTACCTAACTCTTTACTAATCATAGGTTTAGGAGCACTTCAGAATACAATGAAGGTTGAGATGTCCAACAGAGGCTTAGCACTGTTCTTTATGACCTCTATCTTCGTAGACCTAATTAACTATGCTCCATGTTCCTCTCCCTCTCCTCTGTTCCCCCCTCCTCTACACCCCCCCCCCCTCGTCCTCTCGTCCTCTCCCCCCTCTCAACACCTCCGTCCCCCACTCCTCGCCTCTCCTCCCCCAGGGTAAGGAGCAGGAGCACACCTTTGTGTTCCGGATGGACCACCCCAAGGCCTGCAAGCACCTGTGGAAGTGTGCCGTGGAGCACCACGCCTTCTTCCGGCTGCGGGGGCCCGTGCAGAAGAACTCTGCCCAGTCGGGCTTCATCCGCATGGGGTCTCGCTTCAGATACAGGTACCCCAGAACCCCCCCCCTCCGGCACTACACGTCTTCCGGGAGTTAGTCTATGACTCTCAGCTGAGAGGTTCTGGGTTTGATTCCCAATGTTTTGAGGCCTATCTTGAGCATTATGCCCTAACCCCAACACGCTCCTTAACGGTAAACAAACCAAGTGCTCCTTTTTTTTTTCTTTTTTTTTTTTTTACATACAAGACTTCTGATTCATTTTAACAATACATACAGGGAAGTTGGACCAATGATACCAATGGTCTGATTCGTCCACAATGTTATATTGTCAAGTCTTCACAACACATGAATGAAGCAGTACTCCTGCATTTAAAAAGTAGATGAACTCAGTGGTTCCCCTTGCAGGCCATTACGCACTAGGTGACAACCCCGCAGGAAATGAGTGGGCTGGCTCAGTTAGGGACAGTGGGGAGGGTCGGCTCTGAATGTTATGGAGTGTTCCTCATAGTCATAATGGATGACTCGGATATCTAACAATCAGACTCAAACCCTTGATTTTCTTCCTTGTCATTTGAAATTGCGTAACCTGCTGCTAAACTACTAGGAGCAACACGTTCCTTTTGTCAAAAACTGCAAAACATGGGCAATCTTGTATTCCCTTCAATACACTTGGATATCATAACCACAGGAACAACTCGTAGTCATAAATCTGCATACTGGCAACTCGTGACATGGGGTTGGCGTACGTACACTAGCAGTACAGCTACAGCACCAAGCTGTACACTGGGCAGAGTGTGAGCTGGGCGGCCTTGTGGGTTTAAACATTAGCCAGCTAGATAAGCACGGGCTAGCGCTCGCTCTCTCTCATGTTGGTTTAGTGCTGGGGTCGCAGGGGTCGGGGTTGAGCAACAGAGGGTGGAGGCTGGAGGAACTCTGTCGGTAAGCAGAGGTCACACCTGGGCCAGTGCAGTTCCCGTCTTTGTATATACAGTCAGGTACATAAATATTTCGACATCAACACAATTCTAATCTTTTTGGCTCTTTTTTTAGTATACACCACCACAAAGGATTTGAAATAAAACGAACAAGATGTGCTTTAACTGCAGACTTTCAGCTTTAATTTGAGGGTATTAAAGGAGACATTTTATGGTGTTTTCCCAACAAGTAAACATAGTATTTGAGTTCCAGAAAAAATGTTTTTGAAGCTGTTTGCTGGAAATAGCTTTTAGGAAAAAAAATATTGTCTCCCGCTATTCCCCTCTGGTTCAGTCCCTTCAGAATGCGCTGTCTCTGGTGTCTGTAGCGTTGATGTCAATGAGCTGCTGCCCATTGACCAATGAGCTGTCAGACTGTACCACAGCATGGAGGAGAAGGGATTGTTGCCGTTTGCTGACTCCTGGAGCTCTATATCTCTATAATATAATATAACATAATAATAATATTATATACGGGTATTTATATAATCGATCTAATATCACGGCCAAAAGCTATGTGCGCCTCGGATGATATTATGAATAATAAAGACTGTGTCTGACGTCTCTGCTTCCACAAGTAAAGACTTGTAGTGGGGGATATCTCGGCCATATTTGAGAAGAATTGGGAGGAGAAGCAACTTTGGCACTGACTCTCTGAAATCCATGAACCCCGACATGGAGATGAAAAGGATTATACTCCGTTTGCTGAGCTGCCGGACGAAGCCGTCCGGCTGCAGTCCAGCAGTGTACTCCGGGAGCTGAACTGGTGCCGAAGCTAGGTGGCAGCTCCAGCGGACTAGCAGCTCCAGCGGACTAGCAGCTCCGGCGGACGAGGAGCTCCGGCTGGGGTAGCTCGGCGGCAGTCCGGCAGCTCAGCTCCGGCAGTACAATCCCTTCGGCGCCAGAGAAAGGGGATTGTACTCCCGGAGCTTAGCTGCAGGGCTAGCGCTGAGTTCCCTCCGCCGGAGCTGCTACAAAATCTTAGCAATGCTCTGATTGGAGGGGAGTGGGGAAGTGGGAGGTAATATTCAAATGTACCCCCTTCCTACGAAGGAGGGGGCGCTGAAACTGACTCGCTCGTTTGGTAGCTGGAGGCGGGCTGCTTCCAGAAATGCGTATCTCACTCAAAAAATCATGTACAGACTTATTTCAAAGTTTGTATGCGTGTGGGAGCACCATCTACCCACAACAACACCCCAAATCCCAGGAAAAGTGCTGTTTTCATAATATGTCCCCTTTAACATCCAAATCAGGTGAACGGTGTAGGAATTACAGTAATAGGACAAATTAACAATCATAAATCAAACTTTCACTTTTTAATACTTGGTTGAAAATCCTTTGCAGTCAATTATAGCCTGAAGTCTGGAACGCATGGACATCACCGGACGCTGGGTTTCATCCCTGGCGATGTTCTGCCAGGCCTCTACTGCAACTGTATTCAGTTCCTGCTTGTTCTTGGGGCATTTTCCCTTCAGTTTTGTCTTCAGCAAGTGAAATGCTTGCTCAATCGGATTCAGGTCAGGTGATTGACTTGGCCATTGCATAACATTCCACTTCTTTGACTTCAAAAAATCTTTGGTTGCTTTCGCAGTATGCTTCGGGTCATTGTCCATGTGCACTGTGAAGTGCCGTCCAATGAGTTTTGAAACATTTGGCTTGATATGAGCAGATAATATTGCCCGAAAACACATTTCAGAATTCATCCTGCTGCTTTTGTCAGCAGTCACATCATCAATAAATACAAGGGAACCAGTTCCATTGGCAGCCATACATGCCCACGCCATGACACTACCACCACGCTTCACTGATGAGGCGGTGTACTTTGGATCATGAGCAGTTCCTTTCCTTCTCCATACTCTTCTCTTCCCATCACTCTGCAACAAGTTGATCTTTGTTGCATCTGTCCGTAGGATGTTGTTTCAGAACTGTGAAGGCTTTTTTAGATGTTGTTTGGCAAACTCTAATCTGGCCTTCCTGTTTTTGAGGCATACCAATGGTTTACCTTGTGGTGAACCCTCTTTATTCACTCTGAAGTCTTCTCTTGATTGTTGACTTTGACACACATGGGGAGTGTTCTTGATCTGGCCAACTGTTGTGAAGGCTGTTTTCTTCACCAGGGAAAGAATTCTTCGGTCATCCACCACAGTTGTTTTCCGTGGTCTTCCGGTTCTTTTTGTGTTGCTGAGCTCACCGGTGCGTTCTTTCTTTTTAAGAATGTTCCAAACAGTGGATTTGGCCACATCTAATTTTTTTGCTATCTCTCTGATTGGTTTGTTTTGATTTTTCAGCCTAATGATGGCTTGCTTTACTGATAGTGACCGCTCTTTGGATCTCATATTGAGAGTTGACTGCAACAGATTCCTAATGCAAACAGCACACTTGAAATGAATTCTAGACCTTTTATCTGCTCCTTGTAAATGGGATAATGAGGGAATAATACACACCAAGCCAAGGAACAGCTGATCAGCCAATTGTCCATTACTTTCGGTCCCTTAAAAAGTGGGAGGCGCACATACAAACTGTTGTAATTCCTACACCGTTCACCTGATTTGGATGTAAATACCCTCAAATTAAGCTGAGAGTCTGCAGTCAAAGCACATCTTGTTCGTTTAATTCCAAATCCATTGTGGTGGTGTATAGAGTTAAAACTATAAGAATTGTGTGGATGTCCCAATATTTATGGACCGGACTGTATGTAAAAGTACAATACAAAAGATTGCATTACAGAGGATGTAGAGGCTTCACAAACTTGGGTTGTTTTCGGGCGGAGCAGGTAAAGAAAAGCAGGCAATACACTTTAAACACTTTTGTCTTTTAGAAGAAACCTTTATCCAAAAGAGACTTTGATTCACATCATGCATCATTAAAGGAGCAGGTAGGGGATAGACATTTGGCTCAAGGATGCCTATAGGTACTGTGGACAGAACCTGATGGCTGAAAGAGCACACTATTAAGACAGGAAAGAGCAGTGACTAGGGCTGAACGATGAATAAAATTCAAATCGAAATCACATTGTAATTGAGCGCAATATTTAAATCGCAAAGGCTGCGATTTAAAATATATGTATTTTTAGTTTTTTTGTGATTGATACTATCATTTACTGTGTGCTCCTCCACCAGTGGTAAGACAGAGTACCAGACCACCAAGGCTAACAAGGCCCGGCGATCCGCCTCCTTTGAGAGGAGACCAAGCCGACGGTACTCCAGGAGAACCATGCAGAACCGAGGTGAGAGACGCACGCACACACAAACACTCACACTAGTTAGTTACTTGTTAGTCCTAATTATGTTGGTCCTTTCTAGCTCAACTAATGCCCCGGCCACAAGGGCGAAAACTATCTTTTCTCCTCCGTTTTCCTTTGATGCATTCCAGGAATATCTCCGTAAAGACGGGCTCATTGCGAAAACGTATCGAGCTGTAAAAACGCTGCCGTAAATATTCAAGGCGCTGGTTCTCCACGTAAAAAAGTAGAGCGCATCCAGCCTGCGCGCATCCAGCCTGCGCGCATCCAGCCTGCGCGCATCCAGCCTGCGCGCATCCAGCTGCCGCATATATCCAGCCTGCTGCGCGCATCCAGCCTGCCCACAGCCGCATCCAGCCTGCGCGCATCCAGCCTGCGCGCATCCAGCCTGCGCGCATCCAGCCTGCGCGCATCCAGCCTGCGTACTGTATACTGTATAACATTCAGTCGAGGAGGAGATTAAACCTTTTTGAATTGAGCAGAAATACTTTTTAATGGACAGTTAGTAATTGAATATACCAAGGGGCTGTATTTAAAACTACAAAAAGAATACAAATATAAAATGTCATATAAAATTCCACGTCACCTCAGCTGGTGGGGGGAGCGATGACGTCATTCTTTGCGTTTCAGGCGTCCACACGATTCCGCATTGGTCAGTTTTATTTGAATCCCAGGGACCTGGTTTCAGTAAAAAAGTGTGTTTTTCGTTTTTGTGGATGGTCGGCCCGAACGCACAAGACTTATATGGGGCCTGAAAGCGCATGGTATTAACGCTGCCAGGGTTAGGGGGTTTGATTGCCACCAGGGCCCCCAATAATAATAGTGTATGTCCTCATGTTACTGTACATGAAGTAGATTAATGAATATTCAAATATTTTTCAACATACCGGTGGCCATTACATTCCTCTGGGTGTGTGGGGGGTCTGATATGGCTAGCTTGATGGTAATACCATATCATCTCCTTCATATGTGGTCTGAACCATGTTTGTTTATGAGTAATGGTGCTTATGTACTTATCTTGACAGGACATTACAGTACCGAGTGTGTTGTGTAGTGGGAACATACTGTATCTCTCTTTGTCACAACTTAGTATCTAGGACTGTCTACCTTGCAGAACATAAACAACACATCTCTTGTTTATGATTCTTATAATTATTTACATTTTTTGTTCTTTCATAAACTTGTTTGGGAAGCATAAGTATGTTTTTATGTTGCTTTTGTTATTAATTGTATTCTTTGGCTCTTAATTTCTGATTTTAAATAACCTCTCTGTTTCTATTTTTACAGGACCATACAAACCCCAAGAGTGAGTATAGTTTTATATCATATTATACCAAGTGAATGTGAATGTTTTTAGTTCATTTCAATTTAAAGTCAATTTTATGCATGACATAGTATATCAAGAATAGACTGACTTGAACAAAAACTATAACTCCAAATGGCCTTCCGTTGAAATGAAACCTAGTTCAATGACATATATATACTGTGTAGTTCCCATCTTCCACACGACACATCACCCTCTCACCGTAAGACCCCGCTAGTAATCCTGTCCCCACTCTTTTGTTTCCTGCATTGTGTGGGAGATAAGACGGTGATGTCATTCTAAAGCATTTAAGCCGTCATGTGATTGGCTGAATCAGAGACCAATTCATTCCGGCTGCATTCCACTGATTTTGGTGAATAGGTTAATAATCGGCCCATTACCGTGACGCTAATGACGTCGTCTGGGCCTTTTTAAGAGTTCCCGACATTCCTTCAACGAGTACTAGATGGTCTATAAATTAATATAAATTATTAGAATATGACATAGTTTCCATAGACTTTCTCAAACCGTACATTAATAAAATGAAAAACATTTGATATGTGTCAATCTTTAAAAAGGGGCGGGGAGATAGGATATAACATGAATTTTCTATCAAATCAGTTGAGGTGGTTCGGGCATCTGGTAAGGATGCCCACTGGGCATCTCCCTTGGGAGGTGTTCCAGGCACGACCTGTGGGGAGGAGACCTCGGGGAAGACCCAGGACTAGGTGGAGAGATTATATCTGAACACTGGCCTGGGTACGCCTCGGGATCCCCCCGTCAGAGCTGGTCAATGTGGCTCGGGAAAGGGAAGTCTGGGGCCCCCTGCTTGAGCTGCTACCCCGCGACCCGACCCCGGATAAGCGGATGACGATGAGATGAGATGAGAGAGATGAGATGATTTCTATCAATGGAAACATGAGCAAATAGTCAAATCAAACTTGACATCACTTTTTGTGCAAACCACAATGCAAAGCGCTTAACATGGGAAACTACACGACAAGATCAAGAAATACAACTTTTAAAATGGCTGAATTCAAGATGCATTTCTGAGCGGATTTAAATGACCAATGAGCATTGTGTTTGGTGTGCAGGGCTCTATCGCTGGTCAGCCCCAACAACAACGGAGTCAGCAGAGACGCCAAGGTGACGAGATTCTCCGATGACCTCAGGAAGGCCTCTTGGCCTCCTTATAGAGCAGCTGGCTAGTGTCATTATTTTTGACATTTTGGCAAGAGCTTGATACTGTTCCTCTAATCGGGTTTAATTAAACTCAATTAAAGGAATTTCTGCATTTCTGAATGGACTCTCTCTTTGCGGGATCATTTTGGCTAACGTTGTCCCTCTCTCTCTCCTCCCTTCAGCCCCTCCCCTCCAGGCCAGGATACTCCGGCCTGGCTGTGGTTAGCCCCGCCCCCTCCTCAGCCTGTGGACCAATGGAGATCGAGCCTCTGCCAAGGAGTCCTGGAGGAGAGAAGAGAAGGTGGGTGTCTCGCTGTATTCTTCAGTATACTCTAAATTAGGTTCATTCTTTTTTTGGCCTGCTGAAAAACCAACAAGGCATTATTTTTAATTTTTTTAATTTTCTATATTGCCATTGAACGCTTTTTCCAGTTTACTTCATTTGGTGTGTGTGTGTGTGTGTGTGTGTGTGTGTGTGTGTGTGTGTGTGTGTGTGTGTGTGTGTGTGTGTGTGTGTGTGTGTGTGTGTGTGTGTTATTGTCTTCTCCGCTGCGGCCAGTGGCAAGGTAGCGAAGTGTGTCTTTCATGCTCTAATTCCATAAGAGTGTTAAGCAAGGCTTATCCCTCACCCTCGGTTACCCTCACCCTTCCCTCCCCTCCCCAGCCTTCTCCCCCCCCTCCCTGCTGATCCTAGCGAAATGTGTGCATGCCTGGTTGCCATCGGAGACTCGTTTTCCTATGCTATGTCTGGTGATGGTATTCATGTGTGTTTAAGATAACATGGCACTTTAATATTGCCAGTCTGAAAATGTGGGTGTCACAGGACGGTAGTAGACTAAGGAAAAATAAAATGAAAATGTAAATATGAAATGTTTGATAAACTTCTGTGTGTGAGGGCTATAAGTAACAGAATGCAAACAGGAAGGTGATAGTAAGACGCTGTAAGGAAGAATCGAAGAGTGGACCTATTTCAGTATTGGTATTATTGTATCAGTTTGTCTTTTCAAAGCTACAATGGGTACTGGCTAGATTACCTTTAGAGGACAGAGTTTTTATTTTGTTCCTCTCATACAAACTTGTATCCTTGCTGTTCTTATCTCTGTTTCTATTCCCCCGTGTGTGTGTGTGTGTGTGTGTGTGTGTGTGTGTGTGTGTGTGTGTGTGTGTGTGTGTGTGTGTGTGTGTGTGTGTGTGTGTGTGTGTGTGTGTGTGTGTGTGTGTGTGTGTGTGTGTGTGTGTGTGTGTGTGTGTGTGTGTGTGTGTTCCAAAGTGGTATGTGTCTTCGTTATGGAGTGCTTTTGTGGAAGAGCATGTTTCTTTTTTCATCTTGCATTGGGAAGCTGAATTCTGCAATACCTTGCCGAAGTCTGTGTGTGTGTCCATACATTGTGTCCATACATTTTAATTTGAGTGTGTGCGATGTGTAATTGCACCCTCCTGACACACCATCTTGTGTCCTGTGTGTTCCAGTCTGATGAGAATCTGAGGCCGTACAGGTATGTACCGTTATCCAATCAGCCTTGCGCTTCTTGCAGCTCAACCAATCAGTCTTTTTTCGTTGAAATGGTGGGCTTTACGATTCTGTCGCTGGCATTCTTTTCTTATTGCAATGGACTCTTTCTCTTCGCTGTGATTGGCTCACTGTAGACGGATTCATTGGCATGCAGTAGCAACCCAATCAGAAGGAAATGCTGGTGTTATTCTGGGATAATTTGGGATGCTTGAGTCAGTCAGCTGACCATCTATCCGTAGTGACTTGAGATTCGCTCTCGATCAGCTTTTATTCTGCCGTGTTCTGACTTTGTTGCATTTTGGTGGAGGGTGCATTTCAATCTATCCTGCTGTTCTGGCTGTGAATTAGAAGCTCTTTATCATACTCGAATCAAACTGCGAGACCGCAAGCCTTATTTTTATTGTAGAAATCTCTATCATTTTCTGTCTTTCTATATATTATCACTGTCTTTTGATCAACCCGTCCCTTTTGTCTCTCTATCTCCATCCCCCCTTCTATCTGAGGCTCCCTTATCTCTCCAGCTTCATCTCCAGTTTCTCACTTTGACGGAGTTGACACAATAGATAGCATGGAGATACGAGAGGCTTCAGGTTAAGTGAATTGAAGACCTTATAATTAGGTGTCTGGCTTCTTATCTGCCATCCTCCGCTGCTCCGTCATCCATCACTAGGATCTCACCCAGTCCGAACCCGCCGGGGATTCTGGGAAATATCCGCTTCTATTCCAACAGTGCATGGAGGAAAGTCCAAGGGCAGTTAATTCCATTGTTGGTAATCTCCAATGAATTGAGCCATCAACAAAATAGATCATAGGCTTTTTAAATGTTAGGTTATATCTTTAATAAAATGAAAAAATCACTCATATTTGACCTCATTATCGTCATTGAGATGACACTTTTATCCAAAGTGACTTTCAGTGAATTCAGATGCATGTCATTGAGGGGCAGGTAAGGGTTAGTGGCTCCTGCTATAGGATGCCTACAGGTACTACAGGCAAGGTGCAGACATTGTGCAGACATTGTGGACTGAACCCAGAACCTTTAGGCTGATAGTCGAAAACCCTAGCCTAGCCACTACACTAGTGGCCCCCCCCCCCCGATTATGCACAGATCCATCCATCTACCGTGTTCTACAGTATGCCAGAAACTTGAACCATGACCTCTTGAGGAGCTGCTGGGGAAGTCTGGCCAACTCCTGCGCAGAGACAGTTTAAACACCGATAAGAGGCCGGTCGACGCCGTGTCTTCAGTCTGCCTCCGTTGTGGACGGTTGCACCAGAGCCAAAGGACTTGCTTATCTCCCGGAGTGGTTGGCTGGGGAGGCGATCCCAGTCCAGCGCTGTGTTTGTGGGGGAGCCGGGCTCCTCATGATCAGTCCACTCCTTCACCATGACTAAGCGGATGGAGATGTCTGCGGTTTAGTACAACATGGCGGCCCAGGGCTCCCATCCAGAGTATGAGAAAAGGCAGAGGATTTTGGTGTTGGCCTGGATTAGGGCTGCACAATATATCGAATTTTTATCACGATGACGATATTGGCGTCCCACGATGACACGTAGTGTTCTCGCAATATTTTTTTTTAAATAATGCATCCGCAAAAAAAAGAAACGAGCCCCGCCCATACGCTCTATCTCCGCTGCAAAGCAAACCAAGCGCTCCCTGTACACCTGTCTGCGACTGTGTGAGTCCATCCTGCACACAGCGGCACGAAGCCTGAAAAAGGGGGCGTGGCCTGGCGGCAATTTGCCGCTGAGCACAGCGTGGCTCCCACCACTAGGGGGTGGTAGAAATTTGAAAGATTTTTTTTTTTCAATGAATAATCGGGGTAAATAATCGTGATATCAATATTGATCAAAATAATCGTGATAATCATTTTGGCAATAATCGTGCAGCCCTAGCCTGGATAGGACTTTCGTCTGGTAGTTGTTGTACAGTTAATTTTCGTTTCATGTCAGGGGTTGCCATTAGGATGCACGTGAAAGGGAATTAAAAACGATTCCAGATGCACGTGAAAGGGAATTAAAAACAATTCCAGTATCTCAGAAATGTGTGTGTGTGTGTGTGTGTGTGTGTGTGTGTGTGTGTGTGTGTGTGTGTGTGTGTGTGTGTGTGGTGTCTTAAGTGCACACATCACTTAGGGTAAGATGTCCACTTGGGAGTCCTGCTTTGACAAGTTATTAACACTGACACATGCCGGCTTGTGCATGGTCCCTTCGCTCCTCTGCATACTTAGCCACCTTGGGGCCAGATTTGTGGGCTTGTTGCCCCTCCACGGTCGGGTCACACTTTATCCTGCATGGATCTCCTGCCCTCCGTCTGACCCAGGTTCACCCCAGGCATCTGGCTGCAGAGCGACCCATGCTCCCGCTGATCAAGGAGCGGCTGCTCCTGTGTTATTCATAAGAGACATGCCTTGTGAGGGAGAGTGGGACGTCGGAAGCAGAAGATGAACCATGCGAGGCTTGTCACAAGTGATTAAATTGCCCCCGTTGCACTTTATTAAGCGAAACGCCGAGAGGCTAACGTTTCTCCGAGAGAAAAGGGCAATCTAACCTCTGTACCCACGAGCGCTCTCCTGATTAAAGTTTAACCGGCTAGCTAGCGCGCTGTTTTGACAGTGCTATTGACTGAGATGCGCCACCCCACCCTCCTCCTCCTCCTTGTCTTCCTCCGCTCGCACAAAGAGGCAGAGCCGTCAACACGAGTCCCGTCTCAGCCGAGTCGTAGCGCACGAGAGTACGCAAACGTCGCTTTGATGAGATCCATGAGATTGGGGGGGGGGGGGGGGGGCAGGGGAGGAGAGGCCAGTGACCGGTCAGACCCTCTCAGGGAGGTCCTCATCGTTTGAGCTCGAGTCAAGCGCTCGTGTCACAATATCTTACCCGGCGTGCCTTTTGAAGGCACGCCGGGTATTCTGTCGTAAGCATCCACGTCCTCTGGAGTTAAAGTGAACCGGCTCGTTGTTGTTCATTTCTCAACTAGTGCCGGCGGCTGTTCTGCACCACATTCTGCATGCTTAACCCTTTATAAGCCGCTGTCTGACAGTGTATATCGTCCCCATTCCAGCCGCCATTTGCCTCCTACTGGCATGTGTCGGGTTTGGTGTTGATAGTGTTCTCTTAAGATGGAAAGTTGGCAGTTATAATGGCTTAGCGATTAAAGACGGTCCGTGGTAAGATACTCGATGCCAGAGGTTAACAGGTACAAGTTTAGAAGGGCCTAGTTCTCTCTCCTCTTCCTCTTCCTGCTGCTCCTCTGCGCACCTTTTAAGCAAACTTCAATCTGTTCCTGCCAGTGCCTTCCCCTTACTTTCCCATCTGGCAATCACAACATTTCTCAAAGTAGATTAAAGTCAATCTTACCTGCAACATATTTTCACTCAAATTCATATCTCTATTGTAGCTTTCCGTTGGTCCTATATTTTGCTCTCCTGCTCTCCATCCCACTCCAACCGTCCTCTGGAGAATGCTGGTCCTTCCCCTGGAGATGGACACGCCTACTAGGACCTCACCTGTCAGCTGACTCTTGCCCTCACCCTTCACCCTCATCGGTCACCTGTGATCAAATCTGCTCGGGCGGAGTTAAGCCACACAGAACAATCTCGTATCAAAGTCCTTATGAAGTTCATCACCCGCACATTTGCACGTATATACATCTGAACAACGAGACACTTACCGGAATGGTCACCTGTCCACTCACCTGTATATCTCACCTATCACCCTCACCTGTCCACCCTCACCTGTCCACCCTCACCTGTCCACCCTCACCCTGCTCACCCGTACACCAAACTCACCCGTCCACCAAACTCACCCGTCCACCAAACTCACCCGTCCACCAAACTCACCCGTCCACCAAACTCACCCGTCCACCAAACTCACCTGTCCACACAAGCAATTAGACTTTCGGTACCCAGGCTAATGTGTGCAACGAGGGAACTTCCTGGAACTTTCTCCACCTCACTCTCTCCGGTCCTCAGCCTGGCCCAGAAACAACCCCCTCCTCCCCCTATCGCAAGTCATGGTGTCCTGCATGAGTCACAGTGACGTAGTGAAACTCTAAAGAGAGTCAGAGGGAACGGCAAGGATCTCTGGAATGTGCATGTAAGGACACAATGCTGACGGACATAATGGGCCACTTTCTTTTTTTTTTTAATTGGAGGATTGTTTTACTTAACATACGTTTCATAACTTTTTGAGCACATTAATTTTTTTTCTATCGACCTTGAGAGAACAAAGTGCCTCCAATTTGTTATTATAGCTCAGAAACCATTACTGCTATATATTCTTAGAGTGATTGGAATTACACTTAAATCAATTTCTTATATTTAATGTATATTAAGCCTTGTTAAAACATTCCCAGTTTGTTGTGGGATCTATGGAAGTGATTAACCAAACCACAGTGATCTTATCTAATTGTCTTAAATTAATTTAATCTATATGCTGTATCACAGTGTGTTCTGTTTGTTTGTTTGTTAGTTTGTTTGTGGCACAGTATCAGTGGCGTCAATCAGATGATTCGGACAGTAAACAAAAATCCTGACCCAACGACCAAATGATTGTTCACCTGGCTTTGAACTGGAAGTATAACAATGACCATAAAGACCATGGTGAAACCATTCCTTGCCTGAGACTTCTACATCGTTCAACGGCACCACTGCGCCACTGTTTCAGAGCTCAACCGTTGTCTGTTTTTGTAGCTTCTATTAGCAATAGGAAACTGTTTTACGTCGATGTGAACTGACCAAAGAATCCGTATCGATCATCATCGCTGTATGTGTTCAGATTTAGTGGAATAAAGAGGATTAACCTTGTTGGCAAAATATTTTAAGATTATGCTGCTTGTGTGTGTTGGAGCCAGACCTGTCTCCACCTCTCTTCTGTAGTGTTTACATAATATTAAATTATACAGTATATATTGTTTGTTGAGCTTCTGCCCCCGCGACCCGACCCCGGATAAGCGGAGGACGATGAGATGAGATGAGATATTGTTTGTATGTAAGGATGCTAAAGTGTGTTGCTTCCTTCATGTTTATTCAATCATAATCACTTTATTTGCTATTATTTTCTTTTCAAGCTTCAAGCATTTTAGTCTCAATTGTACGTATAACAAGTAACTAACATAGAACTTTAAACAATCTTGTGCTTTGGTCCAGAGGTCTTGGGGCCCAGAGGAGTACGTTCTCGGGGGTTACTGGTCTGGTCATTTCAGATCTATAGGATTCGATGTCTGATCGTTTCTGCTGTAGTGGTTTCCAAACGAGAAGGATTCTGGTCTTGTTGGATGGCCCTCATGTGTAAACTGAAACCGACTTCATCAAATCCACCGCAAGCGCACGCTTGATCTTTGTGTGTGAGTGTGTATGTGCATTCCTCCTGTTTATTTGCTCTTTAGTCCTCAGGCAGTGCTTAGTGTTGTGTTTCATGTCTCGCAAATGTTCTGTCTGCTTAGGCCTTCGTGTGTGTGTGTGTGTGTGTGTGTGTGTGTGTGTGTGTGTGTGTGTGTGTGTGTGTGTGTGTGTGTCCACAATGCGGTGTGGCTTGTGTTCTACAAACGATATGAAGTAATATATCTGGAACCTGGAGGGCAGCTCTACTCTCAGGCTGGATGGAAAAGTCTCTCTCCCAGTCCCACCGCATCGCAGATCCAGGCTCGAGATTGCCTCTTGTACAATATTGACAATATTTCACTGAATCACTCCTGTGTTCTGGAAGTTTGAAGAATAAACTTACCGTGCCTTGGAGCGGAAGCTGGTGACTGGTGGCGTTTAATCAGCGAGATTAGCCGTGAGGTCGTGGATGTTTTTGTCCTGAAGAGCATACGTGGGTTTCAGAGGAAGTGCGCGGTTTACGCTTGGCAGTGATTCATGGTCTTGTTGTTTCATGGGTTTGATTGCTCATTGGCCTGAGAACCTCTTGAAGTGCAGCCACTGTATCAATGGGCCTGAGACTTGACCTTGTTTTAGTCCAAACTAAGTCAAATAAAAGAAATGGGTCCTTTTAATGAAGTTTGTCACTTTATTTTATAAACGGTCACCTAAAACATATTTTGTTACTGTTCAAATAAACTTACTAAAAATGTTTTTATGTGCTATGGCTGAATGTACTTTAAATGGTGTACATATGCTATGGAGCTGTAGTACAACTTCCCATGGCTCTCCTCCCCATGCCAGAGGTGAGTTCCACAATCACTCATCATGTGACTCAATCAGGGGACTGCCATTGGTCTAAAATATATCACATAAATGTCTCCTTTCTCGCTTTTGTCTGCTTCCTGTCTCTAGTCTTCCCCTGGTGGCCGACCTGCTGGAGACCTGCATCGATGACGTCATCAGGGCCCCAGAGGCCGTTCCCGTGGCGACGGAGATGGAAGAGGCAGGGCCGAGCGGGGCTCACGCCTCCTCCTCTTCTGGTGCTGCCGTAGACGACGGCCTGGGTCAAACGGGTGAGGGGGAAGGCTAGGGGTTGTGTGTGTTTGTGAAGATGGTGCTGTGTGTGTATGCGTGTGGGTTGGTTTGGTTTTACGTCTCCTTATACAAACCCCATTGTCAACAATCCACTGGTAGGTCTTCTTATGCAAGATGCCATAAATTGTTGCTCAACATAACATGACATGTATCGTTACACTTGAGCATAAAATGTGTTACAGTCCATGTCAAAATAATACTCTATTATTAATCATTTTAACTTGCCTTGTATTTTTATAAAGATGAAAGAGAACAGCTTTATTTCTGCTTCATTGTGTGTTTTCTGGGTGTGTGTGTTCGTGTTTGCCAGAAGCAGCTGCTCGTTTGAAACAGCTGGAGTTGGAGAACAATGCTCTTTCCGTGTCAACTCCTCCGAAAAACGTCAATGTCAACATGGCGCTGAACAACCTAGTAAGAAACACTTCTACTACGCGTCTTCCACTGCTGTAGTTCAAACGCGAGCTGTGTAGATGTTTGGTTGTTTTTCAATGAATGGGCTCCTTAATGAACATTGTCATCCCAGTTTGCTGGCTTTGTTTTATGATTCAACCTATACAAAGATCTGTGACTGACTAACTGTCAATGTCTGTCTGTGTGAGAAGGAGCTGGGGAAGCTGTCTGATAAGTCTGTGTTGAGCGCGGTGGGCTCCAGCCCTGTGGTTACTCCACGTCGCCCCCCGGAGGAGCAGAAGAGCAACATCCTCAAGGCCCAGGCAGAGGCCGCCGCCCACAAGGTAAACAGTTTATTATGCACCAGCGGCCAACCCATTCTAAAAATTTGTGTACTGTGAAAAAGGTAGAAAGAAATACATATATCAAATATATATATATATATATATATATCTATATATACATAACGTATCCCTCTCTCTCTGTCCAAGGGCTCTTTGGAAGATCACTCCACTTTACTGGGAGATAAGAACTGTAACCTGCAAGCCAGTGCTGGGTGAGAGGACTGAATCACAACACAACCTGATCGTTGTGTTCTATAAACATTATATTCTATAAATGTTATATTCTTTAAGCGCTATAAACGTTATATTCTATAACCAATAGGACAGAAGTTTCTAATCTCCTTTTACAGAACAGCCATACAGATGACACAAACATGTTTTGGAACTTTCTTGCTCGTTCCATTTTGGCGCATTTCCACTAGCAAGGCTCGGCTCGGTACGGCTCGGCTCGGTACGGCTCGGCTCGGTACGGTTCGGCTCGGCGCGCTATTTGCGTGTTTCCACTAGCACGCAGTACCTGCAACCGGGTACATTTTTGGTATCACCTCAGCCCTGGTTCCAAGCGAGCCGAAGCGTTACTAAAACGTGACGTCAGCCGACTGCCTTCCACTGGTTGGCCGATGAGTGTCGTCACTGGAAGCGTCAATAACCGCGCGCGACGACCGCCTAGAATGTAAATAAAAAAACAAGACACACCACTTTTTACTGCTTTTTGACTTAGAACGAGATGGCTTCTCAGAAAAAATCCACTCCTTGGTCGGTGGAGGAGGTCCAGACGTTCCCTGACTCTGGTTGCCGAAGAACGGATTCAGAGGGAGCTCGACGGCACCACGCGAAACGAAACGTTGCTCGGCGCCGTGTAAATGACGTCACAGCGGTTTCGCGCAGCCGTGTTATGACGACCCCGCCCACGTCGAGGAGGCACCAGTTGTAATGGAAACACAACCAAACCGAGCCGAGCCGTGCCGAGCCGTATCGAGCCGAGCCGTGCTAGTGGAAATGCGCCAGTGTTATTAGTGTTATAGTGTTGTTAGTGTTTTTGTTCCAGAACTTAAAGAGGACATATTATGAAAACCACACTTTTCCTGAGATTTGGGGTGTTGTTTTGGGTCTCTGGTGCTCCAACACGCATACAAACTTTGAAAAAAGTCTGTACATGATTTTTTGAGTGAGATATGCATTTCTGAAAGTACCCCGCCTACAGTTACCAAACGAGCGAGTCCGTTTGGGCGCCCCCTCCTACGTAGGAAAGGGGAGCACACTCCCCTCCAATCAGAGCGTAGCTAAGATTTTGTCGACCTGCGGACGAGCGCTGGGCAGAGATGTATGCGCATTTCTGAAGCAGGGATATAAGCAGGATATTTTTGTATTCCATACAAAAATAGATGTCTAATTTGTCAGTTTGCCATGTGACTGCCTGGCCGGAAGCTCTGGTGGCAGTCCGGCAGCTCCGGCGAGGGTAGCTCGCCGGCAGTCCGGCAGCTCAGCTCCCGGAGTACAATCCCTTTCTCCTCCATGTCGCGGTTCAATATGGACTTCAGAGAGTCAAGGCCAAAGTTCCTTTCCCCCAATTCTTATCATCCATGGCCGAGATAACCCCCAGTACGAGTCTTTACTTGTTGTGGAAGTACCGGATACGTCAGACGTAGTCTTTATGATTCATAATATCATCTGAGGCGCACATAGCTTTTGGCCGTGATATTAGATATAATATTATATAAATACCTATATATTATATAATATAGATATAGAGCTCCAGGAGTCCGCAAACGGCAACAATCCCTTCTCCTCCATGCTGTGGTTCAGTCTGACAGCTCATTGGTCAATGGGCAGCAGCTCATTTGCATTAAAGCTACAGACACTAGAAACCGCATTCTGAAGGGACTGAAACAGAGGGGAATAGCGGTAGGCAAGATTTTCCTTAAAGCTATTTCCAGCAAACAGCTTCAAAAACATGTTTTCTGGAACTCGTAAACTATGTTAACTTGTTGGGAAAACTCCATAATATGTCTCCTTTATCAAATTTTATGTCCTTCTACAAAAAGTTATCCTAGGCTGTCCTAGGCAGAAAGTTCTTGAAAACCCAACTGAACTTGTGGTTAAACATCGGTCTTTGGTTTCAGTGTTTGCTGTTTGACCATGTAAGAGTCTCATCTTCTATCTGAAAAATAATATAAGGCATATAAGACAATATATATAATCGTATTCAACCATTATGCACAAATAAATAGAGAAATTATTATAACATTCTTATAACAACAACTGGCAAGATCTCAGCCAATCATATCTCTACCTGTGCTAAAAGGTGATTAAGATTCGGAATATTCATGAGCTTCCTTCCTAATTCTGTTTCTGCCACTTGATAGGCCGCCTTCAGCATCTTATTTCTTTGCCATAGTTAACTAATTCATTTGCCTAATTTTTCAAACGTAATGAAGCCTCCTAATATATGTTCGTCCTAATTTGATCAACCCCGCATAATAAATGATTACGAGAATGCGCCACATACAATATACACAACAAATTATAAAACATTTCATATTCCGCTTCACACACAAGCGTTGAAAGATTCAGTGATGACTTGGTGTGTTTGTCAAGCAATCCGTAGTGACAACCATTGTAGTTCAACGGTGGTCAGTAAATATTGACTATTTGTGTTTGGTAGTAACGTTAGGTAGTTCACATCATGTGTCTTTGTAGTTTAGTGGTCGTGGTGGGTGACATCATGCGTTTGTAGTTCACTGGTCAGTAGTGGATGACATCATGTGTTTGTAGTTCACTGGTCAGTAGTGAATGACATCATGTGTTTGTAGTTCACTGGTCACTAGTGAATGACATCATGTGTTTGTAGTTCAACGGTCCGTAGTGAATGACATCATGTGTTTGTAGTTCACTGGTCACTAGTGAATGACATCATGTGTTTGTAGTTCAACGGTCCGTAGTGAATGACATCATGTGTTTGTAGTTCACTGGTCACTAGTGAATGACATCATGTGTTTGTAGTTCAACGGTCCGTAGTGGATGACATCATGTGTTTGTAGTTCAACGGTCCGTAGTGGATGACATCATGTGTTTGTAGTTCAACGGTCAGTAGTGGATGACATCATGTGTTTGTAGTTCAACGGTCCGTATTGGATGACCTCTTGTATAGTTTAACGCTCATGTGATTGAATGGAGTCATGCGGCTTCCCTCCCAGGCTGAAGGTGCGTTCGGGGCGGATGGGCAGTAACTCCTCCCTGACTCTGAGCAGTCGGCCCGACAGACAGGAGGCCCGAGAGATGCTCAAACCCTCCAGCCTTGGATCTCCAGCAGGACCCAGGTGTGTGTGAGGGGATTGTGGATTGAGAGATTGAAGGAAGGAATGTGTGGAGAGCAGGATTGGCGTCACGTGGTGATCAAAACAAGATTGTAAATATCAAATGATCCATTTCCTTGAAAGCATATTGAGATGTGGACATGATGAGATGATTTGGGAAATAGTAGTCTTAAAGAATATTTTAATGCATCCTCGGGTGTGAGGAGATGCTAGTATTGGTTAACTGGTTCTAACACAAAGAACCATACCGCTCTGCCTTCATCTTGGCCCTTTGCTGACCCCTGCTGGTGTTCGTGGTCCCTGCCTGGGTACTGTTTAATGTCTGATGAGCATTTACTGTTGACACGCACGCATCACACACAGAACAGCTTGTCTAGCCAATTAGCACTGGCTGTATTGCCCTTGGGTAACATTGTGAGTGTCCATGCTATCCACGCTATATGTTGCAGTGGCAGAATTAGCATGGCCCTGGGAAAAGCGCTAATTAAGGACTCTACTGTTCTATCAAACACTGCTCTGCGTTTGTCTTTGTGATGTTCTAAATGCCACCGCCATGTCACAACATTGTCATCAAGTAAACCAGAGGACAGAGAACTTGGGATATTAAAAACAATATTGTAATTTCCCCAGTAGAAGAGATGGATGTTCAACATCTTAGTTCCCTCACATCTCTCCATCTTCTGCTTCTTCACTTCTGTTTTGGTAGTTTGCATTCTCACTTATTTCTCCAAAGCTTGAGTTGTTGGTTGATTGAGGTTTGAGGTTTTTGTTGCTTTTTTCTCGGTAGCATCAAGAGATTTCAGTTGATTGTTGTTGTTTTTTTCTCTCCGCAGTGTGGAAATGTTGGGTGAAGAGCCCGGCCCCCCCTGTCTTTCCAGCATGCTATCTGAATCCGGTGCCAACATGCTGGCTCCGAGGGTAAGACCACCCTGGTTGGATAAGACCACCCTGGCCGCTCACTGCTGCCTTTGTGGCTCTGAACTGTTCTGCCTTAACTCCCGCCCCAAAGGTTGTTGGTTCCAACTCACATCTACCTGAGGAATAAGCCCTGAACCATACCTGCTCATTTAAAAAAAAAATGCAATGCATGTCTCTTTAGATTAACGCGTTGGCTAAATGATGAACTGGTAGAGTGCTAAGGTTTTAGTTTTTTTTGGAGTGGTTGGTCTGTAATACAACAATTACACCCAGATCATTGTAAAGGTTATTTAATTTTGTAAGCAAAGAGATGAGAAATCTTTACAATTCATTGTTTGTGTTCGGTCATTTGTACTTAAGTATTTACTCATAAATTTAGTAACTAATAAATTGTCAAAAACGGTGTACATTTTTCACTTGGTTTACCTTTTGCTAATTTCCTAGATATTTTCCAAGCTTGTTTTCTTTGTTTGTCTGAAATGAGCCATCTCTCCGTCAGATCCTCTACCTGTTGGTTCGTTAGTTTATTCATGTTGGTATGTTGTGCTGAAGACTTTCTATCCCCCTGTAGGTGAAGCCAGACGAGATGGACCCCCCGCCGTCTGATAACCTGATCGACTTCACCGATCCCACCCCTGTGGTACGTCATAGTGGTACAGTCCACTCCCCTGTGTGTGTGTGTGTGTGTGTGTGTGTGTGTGTGTGTGTGTGTGTGTGTGTGTGTGTGTGTGTGTGTGTGTGTGTGTGTGTGTGTGTGTGTGTGTGTGTGTGTGTGTGTGTGTGTGTGTGTGTGTGTGGTTTAAATCCATACACGACAGTAAATATAACTCTGGGCTAGGTTAATGATATTAAATGTATTACCGCTCCTGAGACTAGGTGGTGTTTGCAGTTCACTGGGGACATCAGTGCTAAATGTCACATATTTTTCGCCATGCATAGCCGGAGTGGAATCAATACTGTTCAAGAGCATTTCATAAATAATGGACCTATTGATTTCTGCAAACGCTTGACCTTCCAGACAGCGCTTACGTCTACTGCTCCAGATATAGACCCATAAACCCGTCCCTGTGCGCTCCAGACCCCATGGTCATTTTAAACAAGACATACACACGTGGTAACGCACACACACACACAGGCGTATCCACCCACCCACACACCCACACACGGGTGCTTGCGTTTGTGGTTCTCCGTCTGTGATTCTACGTGAAAAGTCCCACAAAGTCACAAATTCAGTAGCATCTGATCTGCATAATGTGAAGATGAAGTTTCATACATAAATTCACAATATAAAACAGGGGAACACAAAGAGGGTCATTATATTTTGGAAAAGTGCACAGAACTACACTAGTGCACTACAGAGACGGCCTCAGGAGATGTAGGGACACCCAAGCAGCTATTCAAAGCAGAAGGTTAATCTGGCATAAATTGTATTTATTAACCGTTTGATTTCTGTGCTTTTCCTCCAGCTCCCTCCGATTCAGCAGGCTAAACCACCCATCACCCCGCGCTGGATCATACCCACGGCTACTGTACGTAGCAACCCTTTCTCTCCTACTCTTAGTAGCTAGCTAACCCACTTGCTAGGATAGCTCTAGGTAGCTAGCTATAGCTAACTATAATGTAAATCTTGTTACCTCTAGTTGAATTACTTCAATACCAACAAATGTAAAAAATATTAATTCTTTTAAGTTAGGTATTTTTCATATATTTGCACCTAAACAGATATTTTTTTCTTATTCCTGGTGTACGGCTGTGTTACGTAGTTATGACACATGCCTGTACTGCCTAAGTATCATTCCAAAACGTCCATCTGACTTCCGTTTGATAGGGCCTTCTTAATCAATGTAAGCTCTAACAGTAGCCCTCGTTGGATGGAGTACAGTGAGGTGATGGTAAGAGTGGGTTGACCTTTGGTACTTTCTTTAACCCCTACTAACCTCGTGTTCTCCTGGTCCCAACGCAGCCTTCATGCGCCTTCACCAATGGCCTGCTTGACCTCGACCTGACCGCCAGGCTCACCCCACCCCCTGAGAAGGGGCGCACCCCCTCCCCAGCCATCCCGCTCCTCACCCAAACCCACAACATCATCACCTCCAGGTAAACTCCTGTTTGTTATACGTACCCAATCACCTATATTCCCTGTCCGGGATTAATAGAGAACATTTCATGATAAGTGTATTATTTCAACCTGACGACATATGTCTCATTTCATAGCTCTGCCTTATCTGCTTATGTATGTCATATTTAACCTAATGTATGTTGAAATGTAGATTCCAGTATCAAACATTGTTTAGGGTGCAGAGCTGCTGAATTGAGCGGAATCTCAAACATCGTTCTTCCATTTACTGACACCAGAGGAAACTCGACACACCTTTTTAAAATACATTTGTTGTAATTAGTTAACGCTGATCTAACAACAGTGTTCCAGACACCTTGGCCATGTTTTCCGACTCGTGATAACCACTCGCCTTCATCAATCTGTCCCTCCATCCTTCTCCTCCCAAAGCATTGTGGGAGCTCAGCCAGCCCAGGAGGAGGGAGCCAGGCCCAAGGGACTGCTGACCACCGAACTCTGAGGGGAGATGGACCCCTCTCCCCTGACTGCCCCACGTCTCACCTCCCTCCCTCCCTCCCTTCCTCCCTCCCTCCCTCCATCACACCCTATCCTCCCTCCACAAGATCAGCTCCACCTCCACGCACCCACTCAGCCCACCACAGAGCGAGACACTACAAAACCTCGGCTCCAACACACTGCCAAACCCCACTGTAGGCAGACTATATAACTAACAGTAGTTTACCCCAGCCTCAAAAGAATACCCAAAATTAATATTTTCACCTGACATGTTTTTAAGGACCCACCAGGACCATTCTTCCTTAGAGCTAGAGATGATCTGAGGTGATGGATGTTTTATGTTGGAGGGGAGGAGGATTGTAACTTCACTGTATTTCACCGGGTATTACTGAACCCAGCACACTTTTATAGTTCCTCGGGATGCAGAAACTGTCCGGCATCGTCTCATACATTCCCTGTAATGAAGGCTTTCATTTTGACAGCACGGACTATTAATACACGCGTAGAAGATGCAGCACAGCCACTGGATGTGAGATACAATGTCAATTTTTTCACTGGATTATTACTCAACACTGGACCTGGACTCTCCCTGGAAACCCTGGAAATGGATTTGTTCACTGAATCGATGAAAGATCTCCATGTTTTTATTTCTACTGACGTTTTAAAAAATGATCTTAGACGCTTTTTCATTCCCTTTCAATTTTTTTTTTTATTCTGATGAAGGATATTTTAGGCAAAACTATTTTTTTTTGCAAGTCTTCACGAAGTACAGAGCTCCGGCACAGAGTGTTATGTGCGTGTTACGTGTTCGTCTGTTGGTGTTTGTTCCTGCATGTCTTTGACTGTGACCAATGTTGAGAAGAAATAACAAACTCCCGGCTTTGGTTCAATAATCACTGTTTTCTTTAATTTACTGCATTGCAAAGTCGTATAGAAGAATTAAGAATTTTTGTCGGTTCTTGGTCATTCCTTGGTTTGACTAGTCTACCGTTCTTACTGAAGAACACTTACTTGTAAGACATGACACCGCTGACGATACGATATTCTGTCTGGATTCATTTGCGGTCAAATCTGTTTTGATCGTATTTCCTAAATGCTGTAGTTCCCAACTGCCTTGGCGAGTGATTGTCCTCCGAGGTATCATCATAAACAGCTGTGAGAACATTTCAACAGGTCTTCAGAACAAGATTTTCCAACGGGAAGGAAATGGGGAAATGATGCCTTGGCTGACCATTTTATTTTCCCTGATTTTGAGAAGATCTGTCCCACGTGAAACTGTTTGAGTTGCTAAGAAATGTTGTATTTGAACTTTCTGTAACCATTTGATTCAGTTATACACTTTATGGACTATCTGATGTGATATCTTCAACATATATGGTGAAATCACTGAGACTCATTTTCTCATGTATCCCAATTTTGTTCCAATACTCTGAGCAGCAGGGGAAGACGCAGTCAGTCAAGTATTGTAGGAACACTTGTTTTTCTCCATACCGTGGCATCAGTGTACTGTAGATATGAAGTAGATTTATATATATTTTTATGAAGAACAGTAACTGTAGAAGTATTGGTATGGCCACACACTGAGACTTCAGCGCTGGTGGTTTGCTCCTGTCCTCGGAAGAACTCGAGAGATATTTGATTTTGATTTTTGTTTCATTGCTTTTGAGTTGTTTTTGTCATTTTCTGTGATGATTGGAATATCTCTGAGCTGCGTCACTTTGAAATTCCAGCACTCTGTATGTTGGTCAGTGATATTTTTTATGATCTCATCGTATGTTGGGATTATTGTACTTGATTTTTTGTCATGCTGGATTTACACAACGTTAAGAGAGATTTCTAACACACTGTGTACCAGATAGCATAGTTTATAGCAAATAAAAAAGAAAATCGAATTTTGTGTTTTCGAGGTACAAAAGTTTTACATATTTTCACAGTTTATTCACTATTTCAACCCTTATTCACTTGAGCATACATATGAAATATTACACAAGGAAGTGCAATTTTTGATGTTTTGCCATAGCTCTGAGTCAAAAGGTTTTAATTTATTCCTGTTTGAATTCCAGGATCTCCCTATATCCACACTGTAGCGTTGTAATGGAATAGGAAGGTAATGTTGTAATGGGAATCCACGCAACAGAATTGCACTGGTATACTACAGCGAAAGACCACATTGCCCCCCCCCCACAATGATTGACCACACTCTAATTGTTTTTGCAGTTTTCTCACTTGATCTGTTTTGGGCAATCAGGCTTTTTCCGTTGGTGGTCGGTTTAATCATATTTGTGGTGGCCAAATATTTTTTGGGTGTTGGAAAAACCCAGAATAACTCTTGCAGTTCTTAGTATTATTCATAGGTGAAGAACACAAGGTTTAGATGGCCTTGTAACATTGGGTTAGTGCAGATGGCGCAGCTCAATGTATCTGCTGGGTGTATTCTGTCTAATGTGGATTCTTATTTGATATTTTACTGGGAAGTGTACAGTGAATGACTAAATTAGAAACCATCACAGCACATACTGGTCCTGTTTGTGTCTTATTTACATTTCAACAATGAGTACGGTAGCTGTTTTTCTTAACATTGTAGCAAACTTTATTAGTAAAGTCGTGGAAACAACAGAGTACGGCTGCATATTGTTTTCTTCCAACTGTGGCCAATATTATAGTGTGTATATACTAGTGTACCAGGCCTACTATGAATATTACTCTAAGAATGTGTAAGTATAGCCCTTAATAACAATTATAGGCTCAAAGTGCCCACATTATAGAACATCCCTCAACCCTAAGACCGATTTCAAGGAAAACGTTTCTTTAATCCAGAGGGAAGAAATCTTGAGAAGGAACACAGAGTGATCCTCCTTCCAGGGACAGATAGTCTGTGCTGGATGGGCAAACATAACGCACTTAATAAAGCATAATCTTAAATAAGCTTACTTAAGTGATAAAAAAAAATCAAAGTATTGCATTGAATAAGAACAATAACATAACCTATGACACTTTTATATCCATTGGTGGACGTTTACAGCCATAATCTTCTAGTGTAGAGGAAAAAGAAAATAAGTGATTGAAATTAGTTTGAGGTCTATGTACATATATTTTTATACTTCAAATATTGAAAACATGTTGGTGCACTATGGCTATTTCAAAGAACCTTGGCAAGTTTAGAACTAGGACGAAAAGCTCCACATTCTTGAGGAAATTGTCTCTGTGAAAGCCAATAAAGATGGTAGGTCGATTAGAGAGCTGTACTTTGTTACTTGATAACGTTGTCCTCAAGGTGCAGGAGTCGTATTTAACCAGATGGGGGCAGCGTTGTACTATCTAGTTCAATAGAGCGCCATCGCTTGTCGTCCTTATTTGTAGTGTATAGTGATTTGTTTTTAAACCACTATTTTAATTTAACCATCCCTTCTGATAAAAATATATCAAGTTTAGGCTCGATATTAGGTTCAAACAGTCCAAAAAAAGGACCTGTGTCACATCACTCCATTGAATATTTAATTTTAAAATGCTTCCACAATTATAAACATTGTGTAAATCGAGAATATTACTTTTGGATTTCACTTGAAAAAGTAATTTCACTACTCTAGCTAACGAACACTTCAGTAAAAATATTAATGGAGTCATACCACTTCTGACCGCTAGAATGCAGTAGTGTGTGTATCTCTGTTGCTGTAAATCTGCTTGGAGGTGCGCTTTCCCTTTATCACAATATGGAATAATCATCTCCTTATCTGATTACTTTTTAATAACCTGCACAAGGAATAAACCTGGTCCCCTACTTAAAGAGGAAATGAATGTATATTTATGCGAGCCGCCATCTGTGTCTGGTATCTCTATATTTAAAATGAAGCCACATTTAGTAGAGTGCATAGGCTACTTTAAAGTACCGGTACTACTTTAACTATGTTATGCGAATTGAACATTGATTAGTAAATAATACTGCGCATAATAGATATAACCGATTACGTGACCCATAGGCCTAGGCCTACCAACTTTCAGAAAAAGTCAATTTGTTTGCAATCAATTATTCATAGTTATATGTTATATGTTATGTATCGGAATATATGTTTACATAAATATATATATAAATGGATTACTTGACACACAGACGAATTGGAAAGTCAGAAAGAGTATGATGTATTCTTCAAAAGGCTGCCTCTCAAATATTAAATCCCATTTGAATGAATGAGTGAAATAATGTTCCAACTGATGTTTCTATTTGTATTGAAATACATGACAGATGTGTCATGAACTCAGATGTCTGACTAATGTATGATAAGACATACATTAGTCAGACATGGGTGAGGTGTGTCCATGAAACACTGGACCCTAACTCTAGATTGGACTATCTACAACCCATGGATGGAAAAACAAGGCACTATAGGAGGGATTCAGGTGAGGTCACTCACCTGCCAACTGGTTGCTTGGCTACTCAATAACTAACAAGACGGCAGGGTTTAACCTCTTTATGAACTACATATCCCACGATGGATACCCTCCCATACGGAAACACTAGTTGTGACGTCTTCCTGGCGATAGACACACTCTGGACTGCAGTAGGCCTACCATACATAACTTTTATTATTATGGCTAATCCTATGTTGCTTCCATACACAAGAGGACAACCATCAGCAAATCATATAGAAAAGCATACACACAAGTGCTGGATAAGCGTGCGTGCATCCGTGCATATGTTCCTGTGTGTGTACTACGTACTACTACGTGTGTGTGTGTGTGTGTGTGTGTGTGTGTGTGTGTGTGTGTGTGTGTGTGCGTGCGTGCGTGCGTGCGTGCGTGCGTGCGTGCGTGCGTGTGTGTGTGTGTGTGTGTGTGTGTGTGTGTGTGTGTGTGTGTGTCGTGCGTGCGTGCGTGTGTGTGTGTGTGTGTGTGTGTCTGTGTGTGTGTCTGTGTGTGTGCATGTTGTGGATTAACGAATGAATACATGGTGTTACAGAAATGGGGAGGATGGCCAGAGTTAAAGATGTTTGTCTGTGATTGAGAGAGAGGGGGAGCAAAGAGAGAGGGCAGAAGGGGGAGAGACACCGGGAGAGCAAGCAAAGGAGATGGAAGGAGAGAAAAAGAGCGGGAGGAATGAGAGAAACGAGTAGAGACCCGGTTATGCGTCCGCCAGTAAAAGGCTGTCTGTGTTTTTTTTCCTTTGTGTTGCTGTGGTAGCCGATAGCTTTGTTTCACCTATTTTTCTAAAATTCTAAGACCCTACTATCAGAACAAACACACACACACGCACACACGTACACGCACAAACGCCGTGTGTCAGAGAGAGAAAGACCAAGGCTGTCCTTGGAGCCGCCAGGTATTGGGTGGAAGCGTTGAGATGATAAAGACGTGAGTGAGCAGTAATTGATCCCTAAAGGCTGCATTGTGCCAATAAGTGTGTGTGCGTGTGTGTCTGCCTGTGTTTGCGTGTGCGTGTGTGCCAGGTGAGCCTTCTGTGTGCCAGATTTGCTAAGGAGGCTCATTATTCAGAGAGGAATTGATACATGAAGCGTTCTCCGCTCTTGCTTTCGCCTCCACCCATTTAGTCAACTTCCTGTAGTCCTGCCCGTTTCCCTCTCTCTGTTCCTGTCTTACTGTCGCCTTCTGTCTCCATGTCTTTCTTTCCGTCTTCCCTTCTCTCATCCTGTCGCTCTGCTTGTCTTGCTGCCAGTCAAACGGTCCGTATGCCTGTCTTGCCGTCCCCCTGAATGTCAGTGCGATGTATATCTGAACCGTGGTAACGGACTCCTCAAATAGAAACTCTGCAAAATGTACCGACTCCTCTGTCTGCATAGTTCAACAATCTAGTTCCATCATACCGCTTGAACCACTCAATCAGAGTGGCTAACAACACACTGTGTGAGCTGCGCACAGTGCTAGCCGGGCTAACTGGGCTAACTATAGGCTAACTAGGCTAACAGGTTTACCTGTGCTATTAGGGCTAACAGGGCTCATAGGCATAACAGGGAGACTGCTGTGGTGGAGCTCTGTCTGTCCAGGCAGACAGACTGGGGGATAGAGAGAGAAACAGGTCCATATGAATACCCTCTCCAGGAGAGGAGCTGCTACTGTTGCTCTTATCAATACACCAAGTTCAATAGCAGGCCACAGTCTGCCTGTGTGTGTCTGTGTATGTCTTTGTGTGTGTGTGTGTGTGTGTGTGTGTGTGTGTGTGTGTGTGTGTGTGTGTGTGTGTGTGTGTGTGTGTGTGTGTGTGTGTGTGTGTGTGTGTGTGTGTGTGTGTGTGATGTGTGTGTGTGTGTGTGTGTGTGTGTGTGTGTGTGTGTGTGTGTGTGTGTGTGTGTGTGTGTGTGTGCTTGAACATCCTTCTGTCACTCTTTCTGCGTGTGTGTGTGTGTGTGTGTGTGTGTGTGTGTGTGTGTGTGTGGTTGTGTGTTGTGTTGTGTGTGTGTGTGTGTGCTGTGTGTGTGTGTGTGTGTGTGTGTGTGTGTGTGTGTGTGTGTGTGTGTGTGCGTTTGCAATGTGCATGCATCTCTCTGTCACTCTTTCTTTGTGTTTGTGAGAATGACAGGCAGGTCTTTGGCAGCACACCTCCTGTGTGTTCAACGTCACCCAAACGGGCACTGTTAGTTATCACCACACACACACACACACACACACACACACACACACACACACACACACACACACACACACACACACACACACACACACACACACACACACACACACACACACACACAACAACAAGCACATGCACAGTTCTAACCATACAAAACAATACTAACAGTACCTGGCGACTGACCGAGAGATAGAGAGAGAGAAAGCCTCCTATTGTCTGAATTGTGAGAGAACGCTTTAAGCTTTGAGAGAGGGATTTGTCTTCCTTCAATAAACCCACACCTTGACTGTACAGGTGGTGAATGCCTCCCACACCAGACACCAAACCTCATCCCACTATTGTACATCACAAAACGTTCCAGCTGACTGCTGATACATAGCATTTACACCTAATTAAATCTCTTTCTTCTCTTTATGAATAATCCCTTTATTGACATTTAATCATCTCATATCTCAATGTGTGATCCGATCCAGTCCATTGTGTACCGCTTCTACCGCTCTCTCGCTCTCTCTCTGTCTCTCTCTGTCTCTCTCGCTCTCTCTCTGTCTCTCTCTCTGTCTCTGCCTTTCTCTACTTTCTCTCTATACTCTCTCTTTCCCTCTGTCTACTTCCTCGCTTTCTCTCTCTCTCTCTCTCTCTCTCTCTCTCTCTCTCTCTCTCTCTCTCTCTCTCTCTCTCTCTCTCTCTCTCTCTCTCTCTCTCCTCTCTCTCTCCCTCTCTCTCTCTCTCTCTCTCTCTCTCTCTCTCTCTCTCTCTCTCTCTCTCTCTCTCTCTCTCTCTCTCTCTCTCTCCTCTCTCTCTCTCTCTCTCTCTCTCTCTCTCTCTCTCTCTCTCTCTCTCTCGCTCTCTCTCTCTCCATCCTTCCTCAGGGTTGTCCCTCGTGGGCCACCGTCGTGTCGTCTCCGGCAGCACATCTGTGTCGTCGCCGAGAGACAACAATCCACCCGGTCTCCATGACGACCATCACGGAGACAGACAGCTGCCATCTGCCGTGCGTCGATTAGCTGGGAATGGGGAAAGATGCATGTTTGCGCATGGGCGCGCAGACACACACATACACGCACGCGTACACATATACACACACACGCACTCGCACACATACAGATGCATCCTGTGTTTCAATGACTTTGGGTCACATTTGCTTAACTGAAGATGCAATATTCCTTCAATTTATTCAGCAGCTTCTCGTTATTTACTCATTACAAAGTCCTCACTCACACACACAATCATCCTCCCCACACACACACACACACACACACACTCAAGCCTTTTATCCTCTCAATCTATAGGTCTCAATTTGGCAGGCGGTTCTCTATCTCTATCTCTCTATCACTCTCTTTCCATCCATATTTTCCTCTGTGTGTGTACTATTGACACACCATCTGTCCAGACAATGTGGGAATAAAATATAGTCTGTGTGTATTCACACGCGTATTCACACACATCTCTTACAAATACACACAGAAATCAGCATCCTGTCAAATTAAACCGTTGCCATCCGGCGAAGGCCAATAGAGTTGGTCACTTTGACTTTGTTGTAGTTCTTTGTAGGCCTCGGTCCCAGTGCCACTGATGAATGCAGTTTTTATTATGAACTCATTTCACAATATTCTCTCCAATTCTTTTCAGAGCAGTTTTAGAGAGAATCTGAATGAAAGCTCTGGAGGACCTAGAAACAATCAAGGAGGACTCGATGGAGGAAGGGAGGGAGAGAGGGAGATGGGGGAGTCGGAGATAGGGTTGAAGGAAAGATGGAGAGAGAGGGAGGGGAAGAGTTAGGGGGAAAGAAGAGTAGTGGGAGGGAGGGAGAGGGCGAGAGGATGGGAGAAAGAACGGGGGAGAGTGAACGAGAGTGGGGGGAAGAGAGGGGGCTATAGGGAGAGAGTTAGAGAAGGATAGAGGATAGACAGAATGGTGGTAGGCAGGGTAATGTAGTTCCCAGAGACAGTGGCTAGACTGGGATTAGCCTGTAGCATTAGCACATAATTGCAGCAGGGAACATGTTATTAACCACCAGTGAAAGACATGTAATTACTTTCCCACCCCAAACACACACACACACACACACACACACACACACACACACACACACACACACACACACACACACACACACACACACACACACACACACACACACACACACACACACACACACACACACACACACACACACACACACACACACACTCTCCTCCTGGTTACTTAAGAACATTCCTCCATTAAACCTTGAGGAAACAGGAGGGCTGAAGTATATTAGCTACAATATAAAGAGACACTTCTCTCTTTTTTTTTCTGGGGAGAAAAGAAAAGAGTTTATTTAATTATCCTGTTGTCAGACCCTGCTGTCAAACCTAACTTTTTAATGGTCTGCGTATTCTGCAAATATGTAACTGTTAGATAATGGGTTTCCTTTGGATTATTATGACATTACTGTGATAATGGGTACCCATAATTATTGGTAGACTGAATGATGGAGGGACAGATGAATGATTGAACATGGTTTGATTGATGGAGGAATGGATGGATGGGTGGAAGGATGAATGATTGAAAGAAGGTGCAGACGGATATATAAATGGTTGGTGATCGATCCTTATCAAACTTAAACCTGTTCTAACCCTGATCATTTGACCTTCCCCACTAAATAACACCCCTCTGCCTCCTCCTTAACACACCCTCACACAGACTCAGACAAACACACACGCACACACACGCACACGCACACACGCACACACGCACACGCACACGCACACGCACACACACAGTGAGGGTTAGGTTGATCTTGGGGGCATCAGTGTCACACGCTGGGTTAGATTACAGGGTTTGTTCTCCATCTATGGCTCTTTCTAAGCAAACATCTTGATGTTGACCTAACCTGCTGCTGCCTCGCGGGAACTCCACATCCCGCCTCAGCCCACTCATCAGGATTCACACGGGAACCCAGCCCGCCCTGCACTGGGAGTTTGGGGGGAATTAACACAGACCAAAAATGGCAGAATCTGAGGGAAACTAAGAAGGTTGGAACAAAAATATTTACATAATTTATAAAATGCTTATTTTTATACATTTATTTCAAAACACACTAAGGTTTTTGATTTTATTCACAATAATGTTTGATAATCAAACAATTATTATTATTAACACAATCCCTCTGACTTTTCCCTCCTGATTTTTCTGATTGGTAGATATTGCCAGGTTGCCGAATAATATTTTATGCATTAATAGTATAGTTTGTCACTAATTTTGTCAATTTTTTTTGGAAGTTGCATTGAATATGTTTCACCAGAGATGACTTCCCTGTAAGTTCTTTGTACTCATCGTTTTAATTTTATTTTACATCAAATATTATCCATCTGTACTTCACTATTTCAGCCAATCATTCAATACAATAAAGAAACTCACATCCTAAAGAAATGTTCCTTTAATATATATTATTTGGAGGGTTTTCCATTTTATTGAATTTAATTAAGAATAATTCCTGGGGAAGACACCTTCCCCTGTGGTAGGATTTTCAAAGCCGGTCATAGGCCCACCTTGCTTCATTGTTTGAACTCTAGATGTATTACTGGATATTTTTCGATTTATTAAGGGCTAAGATTACCTTCTGGCTAATGCTAAATTTGCCAGTGCAATAAGCCATACAATAATAGTATGTTAAAATCACATACCCTCATTTGTTTAAACAATTGTACTTAAAACTACAAAAAATATTAATTTATGAACCTCTTTGACCCTATAATACCTTAATCTTACTACTATAATAGCAGGCCTGTCGCACCAGTAACTCAAGTTACTCATGCAGCATGTGCCAAGCAGCCTGCAGCTCAAACACACACACAGCACGAGCGAACGCATACATACACCGCAAGCACGCACATACTGTACACACCACATACACACACTGCACACACAAGCACATGCCAGAACATACATGGAAACACACACACACACTCAAACACACACACGCACGCGCACACACCGCACGTCAAGATGAAGGCAGCGAAACATACACGGAAGCGCACACACAAGCAAGCACACACACCATACGTCTAGACAAAGGCAGCAACACTCGCAGAGCTAAGCCGTTATGTTTTTAAACATAACGGCTCCGCCATCGACACACGCGCAGGTAAGAACACACCCGCACACGCACACACCGCAATGACAATCGCCCAGGTAAGATGTTATGTTTTTAAACATAACGGCTCCGCCTTCGACAAACTCTCCCAGGTAACACGTTCTGTCTATAGACTGTGGAAATTGCGATATAAAAAGGGAAGAGACAATTTGTGACCTTGACAAGCAACGGCGGGTCGTTCATTTTGTCATATACAAAACGTTAAATTCAAACATCGCACCGACCGGCATATCAACCCATAAGTCATGTGATCTTAAAGAGACAATGTCACTATAACACGACGAAAACATGTCAATAACACAGTATGGTGAATTATGTCTATAGACTCCACCACAAGACTACACTTTGTTGCTCAAATGTAATATTACTCTTCTCCTTGAGCTTCCCGAAATGTCTTACACTTTGTTGCTCAAACTTAATATTAGTCAGGTCCTTGAGCCTCCCTGAATTGATGTCTGTTGATATCAATATATCAACAGACATATTGATATCCCCCCTCTCCCGCGGACTGTTTTAGTTGTTTTATTATTCTTATGTTTTGTGTGTATGCTATGTGTGACTGTAGGCTACTTCTGCCTGTCTTGGCCAGGACACTGGAAGAGATGTTTAATCTCAATGATGATTATTATTTTTAACTAACCAACAGTTGCCTTGCATTATAAAATGTCAGTTGCACTTTTCAGCCCTGAACAGTAAAAGCTATTTAATAATTGATTTGCATGCGTAGTATATCACGCTTTCCATTAAACAATTACCCCTGTTACCATAAATTGACACATTTTATAATGTTATCAAATGCTCACACACTAGCTGCTTTCAGACACACGTCTAAGTCCTGATATTCTCCTGATGGGCTGCATGTGTGAACAACATATCCTTACATTTGTACTCTGAAGGTCTCCTGAATAATACTACCCCTGAGGTAGTATTTTCTCCGTAGGAAATGTAAATGACCTCATGTGTGAATGAGGAGTAGAAAGTCGGTATTTCACACACCACTTCAGTGGGCGTGTTGATGACGCTTTCTGCAATAGAATCTCAACCCAAATCGTTTCTTCCTTCCATCTTCCTTCCTCATTTATTTTAAAATAAGTCATTTCAAGAGTTTTTTTGCAGCTCTCTTCCCTGGAGATTTCAATCAGAAAAACACAAGTAATATAGATATCAATTCTGTAGGATCAGGAGTTAGCATACCTGATGAATCGCAAACAAAAATAAAAAACCAACCACCCTACCTCTGACCTTCCCGTGAACTACATCGCCGCGGTAATCAGACCGCGCAGCGCACATTCAAAATGTCAAAAAATGAGAAATCTCTTTAATTTATTCAGCGTTTGTGTGTAATAGGGAGGAACACATTGGATTCGGCCGAAGCGTGAATAAAAATGATTGTTTGATTAGAAAAAAAGCCAATTTGGGATCTCAGCTTCCCTCCAGAAGTGCGGATCATCATCTGGCATGCAGCGAGAAGATTACTCACCATGGCATCCCCCGCTCTCATCACTCCAGTTTAGGAGTGGTTTGTCAGTGTGAGATATTAGCATTGGCCTGCTGGAGCGCAGCCTGGACAACAATGAGTTCCTTGCCTCCTGGCTTCCCCTGCAGGAGCACCTCGCTGAGTCCTCAGCCTCCTCCCTTTGCTCCAGCCGGGGTGGATCTCAACATCTCCATCTCAACACGGACCTTGAAGTGTCCTCCTTTTTCCTTGACATGTTTACAAAATGCGACATCCTTCATTTTAATTCACAAGACCTCACTGAAGATTTACACTTATCACCTAACAGCCTGGACCTAACAGCCAGTGTGTGTGTTTGGGGGGGTGGGGGTGGGGGGGGGGGGGGCACACACACACAGTGCACGGTGGTCTTTTCCTGCAGCAAGTGTGGTGGTTGGGGTGTGAGCCAGAAGCTCGGTGGGTAATATGAATTCTCCATGGGAACCTGGAGGGCCCTCGGCCGGCCCCCTGGCTCCAGCTGACAGCCATCCATCCATCCATCCACCCACCCATCCATTCCTCCAGACAGGGGGGCTGTCCGCTATGCGTCGGGTCCCAGGATGGGGGCGTGCGGGCCAGCCTAATGCGCCACCATATGGTCCTGTGTCACTGGCTCCAGGATTTGTGTTTCTATTTTTCCTTTTTTGGCATCCTCCCCTGTGGTCCCGACTCTCTCTGCCCACAGACAGTCCACTCCCTCTGGGTAGAGGCGGGGGGAGCAGGGCCCTGTGAGAGAGAGAG
>OLKM01001255.1:22500-32204 GCA_900291075.1 Melanogrammus aeglefinus | reverse complement strand
ACACCACACACACACACACACACACACACAACACACACACACACACACACACACACACACACACACACACACACACACACACACACACACACACACACACACACACACACAACACACACACACACACACAAGCACGGGCCATGGCATTCATGCAGTTATAATTGTGTATAAGGGGGAACTGGCACTCACATACACACACCTCTCGCTCTCTCTATCTCTCTGTCTCTCTCCCCCTCCCAATTTCTCTCTCTCTGTCTCGATTAATGTCTCTGTCTTGTTCTACAAATCTCCCTCTGTCTTTTAATTAGTCTCCACTTTTCTCCTCCTTAGCTCAAATAGCTCTGTATTCAAACTCGCTCGCTCCATTGCTTACTCACTCCTACCTCACTCCCTCACTCATTCATGCCCCGGTGTGTTTCCACGGCCTGGGACCTGGGAGCACCATAGCCCGGCACTTTCTTCACATCAGTGTGCTAGGGACGGATTTAGCAGCTGTAGCACACAGCCTGCCCTCCCCCTTTCTGTCAGAATTGTCACATTTCCTGTGGCAGTTTTAATGCTCTGATCAAGGAATGTTATCCTAGTGGGGACGGCTGAGTGGTGATTAAAGCAGGGTCCCCACACTGCTGGCAGCCTTTTCAATTTCTTCACCCCCCCCCGGCCCCCCAACACACCACCCCCAGCACCCGGCACCCAGCACCCGACACCTCCCCCTCCCCTCGCCTCTTTATTTGCTTCTGTTCTGGAGTGATTCATGCAGAATATGCTCTGTTAACACTCCTGGATGCATAAGGCCGGCCCCCACAAACCTCGTTATTCAAATGACTCGGCAGCGCCGTGCTCGAATGTTCTGAAGAAATGTCTTTTTTAACTAACCGTTACTCCCCGCAGTTGTCCCATTAATCTAGTCTGTGTGTGGCATTATATATTTTTAAAGATCTCTTAGCCGGCAACAAACATCAAAGCTTTTCCCAAGCAGCTGTAGAAAGCGCTAATTGCTTAATTATTAACCTGCTAGAATAGGAATTCTAACCTTTAATTATACTGCTTTGATTGATACACCCGTGAAACATGTTTGCTTCTTCGATTAATAGATGACGGTAAACAGTGTAAATGTAATACGAACCTTAGAATAATTAAAATTCTCATCTACCATTGGTTCTCTGTAATGAAGAGAGGGAATTCTGAGTCTTGATGGGCTACAGCTTCTGATTCCACCATTCAACACCTGTACCACACCCAGTAGACACCTAACCATCACCTGTTCCCTGTACACATCCACATGTCTGGAGCAGAAGCAATGGGATATGAATATGCGTTTCATAGTGGCCATCATCTTTCATCTATGGCAGCCTACTATGGCTCTATGAGACATGATGCATAACATATTACATCTTCACTGACCGTCTTCATGCTAGCCGGAGCCGCTTTGAAAGCGCCACCCGCTGTTTGAGTCACAGAGGAAGTTGAGAGTCGAACAGACATTTGTGCAGAGAACAGTCCGATTTCTGCTGATGTGAAAGTCTTTGATTGAATTACTCCGATTTGGGATCGGCGCTTACAGCTCTGAGAATGAGGTCACTGTTTCGGGAACTGGAACCAAACTGACAAACACTCAGAGATTATCATATTTTAATTTGATGAAAACTCAGTTCTTATCTGATCGTGAATGCGGTTGGAAACAAATATCTTCACCTTTACTGTTGCAGAAAGACACCCATGGACGCACAAGTTACATGCAAAAGTAAAATGTTGTTAATATTTTCTAATTTTTTTCTTTTTCTCCTTTTTTTTAATAACAATCCATCCATGTCTATGTGTATAAAATGGCTACTGAAATACAAACCCTCGAGCATACACACACATGCACCCACAGACACACAGACACAAACAGACACACAAACTTTCATCTTTTGCCCATGTGTATAAAATAGCTAATGAAATACAAACCCTCACAGATACACACACATGCACACACAGACACAGCCACACACACAGACACAGCCACACACACAGAAACACACACACACACACACACACACACACACACACACACACACACACACACACACACACACACACACACACACACACACACACACACACACACACACACACACACACACACACACTACACACGTCTGGCCACCTATCAGCCTCCATCTGCTGATCAATACTGAACCAATCTGTCAGCGATCAATTAAACACACAGAACCAGAAGTCTTTGGGGTAATCACAACTCACACTCACACCCCAACATAGTCACACTTCAATGCTTCAAAGTCACACATACACACAAATACACAAAGACAGACACACAGACAGAAACTGAAACGCAGCACACTTCACCCCCCCCCCCCCCACACACACACATAGCTGTGATTGATGTGTGGAGCAAGGCATAGAATTGTTATCAGGAAACGAATCAAAGGGGGGAAAGAAGAGAGAGAGAGAGAGAGAGAGAGAGAGAGAGAGAGAGAGAGAGAGAGAGAGAGAGAGAGAGAGAGAGAGAGAGAGAGAGAGAGAGAGAGAGAGAGAGAGAGAGAGAGAGAGAGAGAGAGAGAGAGAGAGAGAGAGAGAGAGAGAGAGAGAGAGAGGGGGGGGGAAAGATGGAGAGAAAGAGAGAGGGAGCGTTAGAGAGAGTGAGAGAGATTGGGTCATTATTAAAAAGCTAATGTGACAGTGCTAAATCATGAGTTATTTTCTCACCTTGTATTTTCCAAGTGTTAATAAAACAGCTGATACAAATCTGTAGTACCACCCTTCTCGCTGTATCTATCTCTCTTGCTAACTCTCTCCCTGTCTACCTGTCTAGAGATCGAACACAATTAGCAGTTCCAGGGTGATGGTTGCATATTATTCATCTCTGGTCCGATGGAAAGACCTATGGGTGGTCAGATCCTAGTTAGCTCAGAGTTGGGATAGGGCAGTGTTATTAAATATTGTTATAATAAGGTGGAAAATTCAACAGTGTGCAGGCTAAGGGGTTTCCCAGCCCAGGTCCCAGGGCCATTACGTGTCCATCCTTTTAATAGCTTAGCTTAAGTGTGCACAATAAAGTTGGCTGTCTCAGAGGGGGGCAAAGAGTTTACGTGCACGCACACACACACACACACACACACACACACACACACACACACACACACACACACACACACACACACACACACACACACACACACACACACACACACACACACACACACACACACACACTCCATGCCACCTACCCAGATGAAAGTCTTGGCTCCTCCTAGACTAGAACAGGACTACTATTGTTACTATTTATGGGTTGAGTCAGCATGCCTACCCACCCTGTGTGTTTAACTAACTGTGTGTTGGTATGTGTGTGGGGGGTTCAGGTTCAGGTTTGTTATTACAATTTTGTGTGTTGTGTGTTTCTAAATGGCTTGTTCAAAAGCCATGAGATAGGAGATCCTCTTCCTATACGGACCTATAGTGTGAAGGGAAATCCACATACACACACACACACACACAACACACACACGCACGCACGCGCACACACACACCCACACACACACACACCCACACTATGAAGGTATTATTGTAGCAAAAGTCTCAAGCATGCGTACACTAAAGTCACAAATGCGTAACTAAAGTCACAAATGCGTAACAGTAAAGTCACAAATGCGTAACTAAAGTCACAAATGCGTAACAGTAAAGTCACAAATGCGTAACTACAGTCACAAATGCGTAACTAAAGTCACAAATGTGTAACTAAAGTCACAAATGCGTAACAGTAAAGTCACAAATGCGTACCTAAAAGTCACAAATGCGTAACTAAAGTCACAAATGCGTAACTAAAGTCACAAATGTGTGTAACAGTAAAGTTGAAGGTCGTAAATATTTATTCTACCATTGTCAACACGAAATAGGGGCTACGAGTTCACAAATCCTGTGTTACGGGTGCACGTCCATCGATACGACTGCACGAATCTGCTGCTACTCTTGTGAACACGACTCTTTTTCTTGTGGGTACGACTCTCTTTTTCCTGTGAGTACTTTTGCTACACGCCTAGGTGGTATATGTGTAGCAAAAGTCATTCGTATGACGTAGAGCGTCCGTGGGCGGGACAAAATTGCATAAACCAATGAAAGTCGCCGGCAGGGGATGCACTTTTCATATATATATGATATATAATAATATGTTCAGAAATGTCTCGGATCGGCCTAAGATGGGGGGGGGGGGGGGAATTAAATTCACAAAGGCGGTGCAGTAGGCCGATAGGCCATATTATTATATATTATGGCGACCATTATAATACATTGAATGACACTGGCGGCATGTTAATGCAATAGCCTAGTTTGGGGGGAATTCAGTTGAACTGAAATTTAACATAATTTAAAGATACCCACCTTTGACGTGTAGGAATGCCCGTCTTCTCTTCTGTGAACTTGTCAAGATTCCAGAAATGAAGAGGTGGAATTCTTGGACTGGTCCCAGTGTGTAGTTTTTGAAAAGTGCATCCCCTGCCGGTGACTTTCATTGGTTTATGCAATTTTGTCCCGCCCACGGACGCTCTACGTCATACGAATGACTTTTGCTACACATATACCACCTAAGCGTGTAGCAAAAGTACTCACAGGAAAAAGAGAGTCGTACCCACAAGAAAAAGAGTCGTGTTCACAAGAGTAGCAGCAGATTCGTGCAGTCGTATCGATGGACGTGCACCCGTAACAAAGGATTTGTGAACTCGTAGCCCCTATTTCGTGTTGACAATGGTAGAATAAATATTTACGACTTCAACTTTACTGTTACACATTTGTGACTTTAGTTACGCATTTGTGACTTTAGTTACGCATTTGTGACTTTAGGTACGCATTTGTGACTTTACTGTTACGCATTTGTGACTTTAGTTACATATTTGTGACTTTAGTTACGCATTTGTGACTGTAGTTACGCATTTGTGACTTTACTGTTACGCATTTGTGACTTTAGTTACGCATTTGTGACTTTACTGTTACGCATTTGTGACTTTAGTTACGCATTTGTGACTTTAGTGTACGCATGCTTGAGACTTTTGCGACAATAATACCTTCATACCACACACACACACACACACAACACGCACACACACGCACACACACACACATGCACACACACACACAGAAGCCCACAAGCACTCACATCCTTATCCATGACGACATACACACACACACACACACACACACACACACACACACACACACACACACACACACACACACACACACACACACACACACACACACACACACACACACACACACACACACACACACACACACACACACACTAAAGTTCAACTGGGGAGAGAACAGTACATAGCCAGTATTAGTGTCTTAATGCCAACAAGCCTCTTGAAGTAGAGTGCTAGTGGGAGAGCCATTGTTTAGCGGCTAACAAGTGGAAACAATGATATTAGGGTGGAAGAATGTGCGGCTAGCTGCACCGCTGGTAGCAAACAGTTAAGGGGGAAACATCGCACCAAAAGAGGCAATGATGAAATACACAGGAAGTGGGAGGAGACCACTTCCTGTAGTTAATAATTAATTAAATAATTGATTAAAGTGTAATTGGATAAAGGAAGGATAAACAAAGTGAACAAGGGGGATTGAATGTTGGAGAATAAAAAGAAGTGCAAGGGAGGAAAGAGAAGAATGTAAAAAACATTTGTGAAAATGGAGAATTCTAAGAGTTCCCCAGGTGGGCCTGGGAGAAAAAGCTTTACTTTTTTAATATGGCAGATGCTCAAGAAGAGTTGCCAGTAAACATCATCCACATACACTATAGCTCACACACACGCACTACACACACAAACACACACACACACACACACACACACACACACACACACACACACACACACACACACACACACACACACACACACACACACACACACACACACACACACACACACACACACACACACACACACACACACACACACACACACACACACACCCAAACACGCACACACACGCACACATACATACATACACACACACAAACTAAAATAATAAATAAACAACAACAAATCAGAAAGCAATAAAGCGTACACTGTGATTAGGTTTACAACAATCACATTTGAAATGGTGTACAGATAGAGAGAGAGAGAGAGCGAGAGCGAGAGCGAGAGCGAGAGCGAGAGCGAGAGAGAGAGAGAGAGAGAGAGAGAGAGAGAGAGAGAGAGAGAGAGAGAGAGAGAGAGAGAGAGAGAGAGAGAGAGAGAGAGAGAGAGAGAGAGAGAGAGAGAGAGAGAGAGAGAGAGAGAGAGAGAGAAAGAGAAAGAGAGAGAGAATATCTTTGTCTGATGAAATGCAATTTGATTTCAACAGCATGAAGCTATTGTGTTTGGGACATCAGATGAAGAGGCCGTTAGAAGTTGCTTCTCTCTCTCTCTCTCTCTCTCTCTCTCTCTCTCTCTCTCTCTCTCTCTCTCTCTCTGTCTCTCTCTCTCTCTCTCTCTCTCTCTCTCTCTCTCTCTCTCTCTCTCCTCTCTCTCTCTTCTCTCTCTCTCTCTCTCTCTCTCTCTCTCTCTCTCTCTCTCTCTGTCTCTGTATATAGACCTCTCTCTCTTACACTCACTGTCCCCTCTTTACCTATAGTCTTCCATCTTTCTCTTTCTCTCTAACCCTCCCTCTCCTTTCTGTTTCGTTCTATCGCTCCCTATCTGTCTCCTTCTCCTTCTGTCTATCCTTCCTTATCACTCTCCCTCTCCATCTCCCCCTCCATCTCTTTCCCCTTCGGTCTCAGGTAGTGTGGCTGCACACTAATGCCTTTCATCCATTTAACCGGAAAAAGGGAAAACGACTCGACGTACTTCCCCGTACACAAATGAAAAGGAAGCTTTTTTCTCCCAAATTGAGAAAGCTAGTTAGCACAACCAGCCTACTTTAACTCCCTCCAGCCCCTCAGACGCCCTTCTTTAAAATCAATTAGGCTGCTAAGGTAATCATAATTAAATACAAAGTGCTTTGGGAAGCTAACCGAGGGAAGCGACGGAAATATAAGAGTGGGGACAACTAAACAGGAAAACATGACATGTAATTAAACTAATGTATGGAACATGGCATGTTTTAAATGTTCAATGGTGGTTGAAAATTGTATTTAAGAGGAAAAAAGCAGAGAAACAAAGAAGCCAGGGAGGAAAGTGTAAGTAGTGTGTGTGGGCTTGTGAGTTTATGAGTTTATGTGGGTACGTTTGTGTGCGTGTGCATGTTGTGTGTGTTTCTGCGTGTGTTTGTGTGTGTGCATTTGTGTTTGTATGCAAGGCCGGCTCTAGGCATTTGGTGCCCGAGGCGTGTGTGTGTGTGTGTGTGTGTGTGTGTGTGTGTGTGTGTGTGTGTGTGTGTGTGTGTGTGTGTGTGTGTGTGTGTGTGTGTGTGTGTGTGTGTGTGTGTGTGTGTGTGTGTGTGTGTGTGTGTGTGTGTCTAGTGTCTGTCTGTCTGTCTGTCTGTCTGTTTTTCTGTCTCTTTCTCTGTTGAGTGAGGACCTGTTGTGTGGGCAAAAGTGGTGTGACAGAGATTGAAAGTGAGAGTAAGTCTTGTATCACTTACCTTGGGACATGTTAACACCTCTCCAACCAGTCCACACCTCTACACAAGGGAGACATTGGAGCCAGGATTCAGAGTTGCTGTTGTCTACTACGGTTGATGTTCAGTGTTGTTTTTGTTCTTACTTCTGAATAGTGTCAGTTAACCCAACATTTTTTTATGCTTTTGTATGACTTCTAAGATCATGAACATAGCACTCCAATGACTTTTTGTCACTGCTATTTAGGAAAAACAGGCACGATGTTTTTGCCAGTCTTGTTGCTTGTGAACGTTCTACTTTGTCCCGTAACCTTGTGCATTTGGTGACGTCAAAGTGCCTTTTCGGAGGCCCTTGCATGTTGTGAATACGCTAACGCAGAAGCGTGTGTTGATGCATTGAGCCCTGCCTCATCAGCGGATAATGTGGATGGCTGTGTCCGATTGAGGGTTTAGTGTCTCTGACACTTAATAGTATGATGCTGTGTGCCACATTTTCGATTTAAACTTTACTCATTATCCATTTCATACTCACAACCTGTACTGGCTTAAGATAATAATAATAATTATATATTATATTATTTATATATTTTTTAATATAATTTATTCGCATCGATTTTTTTTGGAACGCAAATATCAAAAATATTTGTATTACAAATATTTCAAATAAAAACCATAACATTAAATAGGACAACTGCTAACAGTACCATTTGGTAATGTGTCAGCGTTAAGTAAAAGCTGTTGTCACAAACTGAGCCTCCAAGTCTCTTATATATGTATGAGACCCATTTAATCTGTTTAAATGTTTTAGCAAATCCTGTAAATAATACACATGTGTTTAAATATTCTCTATGTGTAAGAGAATGAGTATGTGTTAGCATGCATCCATGTCTGGTGTGTGTTTGTGTGTGTGTATGTGGGTGTATGTGTGTGTATGTATGTGTGTGGGAGTATGTGTGTGTGTTCGTGCGTGTGTGTGTGTGTGTGTGTGTGTGTGTGTGTGTGTGTGTGTGTGTGTGTGTGTGTGTGTGTGTGTGTGTGTGTGTGTGTGTGTGTGTGTGTGTGTGTGTGTGTGTGTGTGTGTGTGTGGGAGTATGTGTGCATGCATGTGTGAGTGTGTGGTTGTGCTATATTTCCTGTATGTAAGCAGAATTTTAAAATCTATGTTAGTAGGTTACAGCCAAAGCCTGGCACACTGTGGAGAACAATTTATTAAAGAGAAGTTTGTCTTTTTAAGACACTAGTCTAGTGTCCATGAGGGAGTCTTTACCGAATAGGCTGAGCATTATACCTGATTTACTTCTTATATACTGAAAATAATGGAGCATTATGTACCAACACTTTGGTTTATGCATTTGTACCAACATCTGTGCTCGTACAAATCAATGCTAATGTGTGTTTGCACAGTGTTTGTGTGCTCAGCGTGCTCAGGGTGTGTGTGTGTGTGTGTGTGTGTGTGTGTGTGTGTGTGGTTGTGTGTGTGTGTGTGTGTGTGTGTGTGTGGTGTGTGTGGTGTGTGTGTGTGTGTGTGTGTGTGTGTGTGTGTGTGTGCGTGTGCTCAGTGTGTGTGTGCGTGTGTGTGTGTGTGTGTGTGGTTGTGTGTGTGTGTGTTGTGTGTGTGTGTGTGTGTGTGTGTGTGTGTGTGTGTGTGTGGGGGGGTGTTCTCATTGTATGTGTGTGTCATGTGCATGTGTGTATGCTCAGTGTTTGTGTGCTGCGTGCTCAGGTGTGTGTGTGTGTGGTGTGTGTGTGTGTGCTGTCAGTGTGTGTGTGTGTGTGTGTGTGTGTGTGTGTGTGTGTGTGTGTGTGTGTGTGTGTGTGTGTGTGTGTGTGTGTTGTGTGTGTGTGTGTGTGTGTGTGTGTGTGTGTGTGTGTGTGTGTGTGTGTGTGTGTGTGTGTGTGTGTGTGTGTGTGCGTGTGCTCAGTGTGTGTGTGCGTGTGTGTGTGTGTGTGTGTGTGTGTGTGTGTGTGTGTGTGTGTGTGTGTGTGTGTGTGTGTGTGTGTGTGTGTGTGTGGTGGTGGGGGGGGGTTCTCATTGTATGTGTGTGCATGTGCATGTGTGTATGCTCAGTGTGTGTGTGCTCAGTGTGGTGTGTGTGTGCTCAGTGTGTTTGTGTGTGTGTGTGCTCAGTGTGTGTGTGTTGTGTGTGTGTGTGTGTGTGTGTGTG
>OLKM01001255.1:0-17500 GCA_900291075.1 Melanogrammus aeglefinus | reverse complement strand
TCATCATTGGCAAACGTTTGAAATTCAAGTGGATGAGGACTACTAGCATTTGTTCTTTCCAAGAAAGTCCATGTCAGAATCCTCTATCAGAGAGCTCTATTGGAGAGCTAAACTGGAGAACTCTACTGGAGAACTCTATTGGAGGACTCTATTGGCGCGTTGGCCCAAGGTCCAAGCACCCAGATTGTCACAATTTTACCGACTTCTGCTGGCCGGTGGGTTTGCATTTCAATGCTGGTCGTTCTGTTCGTGTTATTCATTCCTTCATTCATTCACAGGCTTTTTTTTTTTCGTTTAATCATCAAGCAGACTCTCTCCTGCAGGCAGAGGAGGAGCTGGGGAGTTGGTAAGAGGGGGTAATCCATCCAGTCACTCCCCCCCCCCCGGCCCCGATTGAGGCCTAAAAGCAGGTGAGGGTGGGCAGGCGCAAGGGGGGAGGGGGAGGGGGAGGGGGTGGGACTCCATACACTTGGCACATGAGAAGGTCAGGGGTTAACAGAGCTCAAAGTCTCCCCACCCCCCTATCAGACATCAACAGCAAAGGAGAAGGAGGAGGTTGGCATTCAAAAGTTCTCCCCCTTCGGACATCAAACCCGGCGGGGCCTTGCGGGGTGAGGGGCCAGCAATTGGGTGGGTTGGTTGAGGGGGCCGTTGAGACTCATCTAAGTAGTGCTGCTTCGTCATGAGGCGTACACAAAGAGGACTCCCATCCTTTACAATCACAGGAGCAGACGTAGCAAACGCATCTCGGACGTTCTCCAAGGAGCGGGAACAAGGATGGATCTCCGACTCCCCCCCCTGTTCCCCTCATCCACGCCCCTTCATCTGTCCACCCTTCCACTCCTCCACCCTCCACCCTCACCATGAGACCCCCGCGCGGGGGTGTGGGGGGGGGGGGGCTGCGCCGCCCGCCCGCTCACGCCTCAGAGCAACACCTCTGCTGGTTGATCTTGACCTTGTGCTTGATGCCGTCGTACAGCTCAAAGTTGTAGTTCTCCAGGGTGGTGGAGGAGCGGGAGGACAGGCCGCTGTAGGAGCAGGTGCAGTAGAGCAGCATGCCGGCGCACACCGCGCCCAGCACCACGCCCAGAGAGCTCATCACGATGATGGTGAGCAGGATGGGGTCCAGGGAGTACAGCCAGGCGTTGTCCTTGTCCTTCTCCGACACCAGGGTCACCGAGGGCGGGTCCGCCGACGACGGGGTGGAAGAGGAGAGCGGCCAGCCCGGGAAGACGTAACCTGGGAATGGGGGAGGGGGGAGAAGGATGGGTTAATGTTTGGTACTTCTTTTGGAGGCAGCCTTTTGTGAATCCCGACAAACTGATATGAAACCATGTTATGAGTTCAGTGCCACTAGTCAGTAACCAGACTCCAGGTCCTTGTGCACAGCCAGCTATAGACAAGTAAAGGGACTGCTTTACAACAGAAAATATACAGCGCATGCTGCAATTGCTCAACAAAGTGGATGGATTCAATTACATGTCGGTAAGGGCTAGAGGTAGGGGCTAGATCATCTTGCAGCAGGTGGACTGCAAAAATTGGGAAAGTCTTTCTTGGGATTTGAACAAGGATTACCATGAGGGCAATAATATGTGTGATACATTCATAGACCGTGTGTTAATAACGCATGAATAATGCATAGTGATCTATGAAGGGCCATAGCTTAAATGATTTCAAACATGAAAAAAATCACGCTAAGCTATCCCACAAAATGTCTAATGTGTTAAAACAGCTAACAATCTGAAGGGTGTGTGGTGCCTGTGTCACTGGGTCTAATACAGTTATGCATATAGACACGTGAACAAGCCAGTCACCAGTAAAGGACTGCATTTAGGGAAGTGAACATAGTAAATAAGAGTAAGATTGAAGCCCAGAACAAAGTGTTCTCTGTTGTTCCTGTCAAGAGACTTGATTAAACCCCTTTTAAGGAGTGTGCAACACACACACACACACACAGCCACACACACACACACACACACACACACGAAATAAACTGATTGTTAGAGACAGCAGGTTTTTTTCCCAGATGCCCAGAGGGAACGTGCCTGTCTTTCTTGCTTCTTGAAGTCTCACAAACACTCACGCACACACACACACACACACGCACACGCACACACACACACACACACACACACACACACACACACACACACACACACACACACACACACACACATAAATAGACCTGACTCTGTATGTAGCCAGAGGCTTGGTTTTTGTTGTAACGAAGCTAAAACATGGAGAGCCAGAGGCAAAGCTGGACTGCATGGTTCACATGATGTAGCATTAGCTCTGTATCTGGGATGACGCTATGTAGCTTTAGCTCTGCTCCAGGGCTAAAACTGCATAGCTTGAGCACTCCTCTGACCCAACGCTGCTCCAGGGCTAGTGCTATGCAGAAGTAGCTTTGCTCAGGGGCTACATCTACACAGGAGAAGTGTAGAATCAGCCCTGAAACAGGGCTAATGCTAGCCTTCTCCTAATGAGGCTTATGGAGGACTCTGTCCGGCCTAGCCGTGTAACGATACTGTGAAAATGAACACTAGAAAGGAAGAAGTGAAGGAGTGAGGAGAGGAGAAGGTGGCTGAGAGCGGCGGGAGGGAGAAGAGGATTGATGCGGAGAGGAGGGGAGGTGCAGAGATTAAGTGTTTGCGTTGTAACCGAAGCCTCACCTCCGTTGAAGCGGGGTTTCTGGTTGAAAACAGTGTCTTTTCCAAAGTCAATAGGTCTGGGATCTGCCAAGGAGAGAAAGGAAAACAAGGTTGAGCCTTGAGGAGAACAGGGGAGCACAGAGAACCTCACAGAGTCAACAACAGAAGGTGATAACTCCCGGACCCAATCTCGTGTTGTGTCAAGAGCATGCCTCCGCCGCCCGGTACGGCGTCAAACTATCTGCTGCCAAGCGATGGCCATCTGACGGCGCCCACCTCACACACAGTTCTTTACACTGAGACCACTTCTTAGAGGGAGGTATTTACTCGACAGCATCAAGCACACCTGAGTGATGCTCGGTGGAGAGTCCTCTGTACCGTGGCGGGAAGCCGCCATTATTCCCCTTATTTGCTTTAGCAAAAGAGACCGATAGGAGCGAGACAGACCCTTATCCAGCGAGTTTCATTACGTGATAAACATCGTCTAGAATCTAGATCTTCATTCATTCAGAGAGAGAGAGAGAGAGAGAGAGGGAGAGAGGGGGAGAGAGAAGAGAGAGAGAGAGAGAGAGAGAGAGAGAGAGAGAGAGAGAGAGAGAGAGAGAGAGAGAGAGAGAGAGAGAGAGAGAGAGAGAGAGAGAGAGAGAGAGAGAGGAGAGAGAGAGAGAGGAGGAGAGAGAGAGAGAGAGAGAGAGAGAGAGAGAGAGAGAGAGAGAGAGAGAGAGAGAGAGAGAGAGAGAAATGGGGGGAGAGAAAGTTCCCTTCAAAAAGAAACCCATTCAAGGTGTTTCATAGAAAAATATCACGTTTTATTACCATTCCATTCCGTACATTTGAGTTACTTTAGTTCCAAGACCACAGCATGTAAACAGGCTAGAAGACAGCTTCATATCTCTAGGGTGGGCTGAGGTGCAAGACCAGGCAGGGTTTGGTTGTCTATTCGGTTTCAAATCAGCCTCTATTTAAGGACATTTATATTATAATTTTGCTCTTTTTCAAAGAAAAGAGCAATATCCAGGGGCAGCAGACAGTAGGTTGCTCCCAGTGCTAAAGGAACCATTGTTGCATTATGAAAATAAAAAGTAATAAATATTGAAAAGATAAGGCATGGGAAACTAATTTGATGGAGATAAAAAAGAGTGTGTTTGACTTCGTTTCCCTAAGTGCGATAAAGATGTATTTCTTCATAAAACACTGTAAGAATATACAGGCACTGGTATCTATAGTTATCCGCAATCACTTTAAACATACAAATACAAATAAATGCACTTAAAGGCCATGGAAAATAGACAAAATTCACAATTTCTTAATTAACAAAGATGAAATACGGTGAGGTAAAATCAAAGTTAAATCAGGAGAAGATACATAAACCATGATTGCCAAATATCAAGCCTAAAAAATTACCTTTAACCCCTCACCTTGATTATTTAGCCCAAGGTCAATGCTCATTTCAATAATTGTTTGACATATATCTAAGTTATGGCAATGATTCATCGCTCAGTGGGTAACACTACATTAAGTATCAGCAAGTCAGGCGGACAATACTTTTTGGGACTTATTATTTGGAGGCCATTTAGTGAAAATGAATGAAAACAGTATGAAAAAGTTATCAACAATCAGGTCGCAGAGGAGCTGGTCAAAGTCAAGGCCTCACATTCACAAAGGCAGACCAAAGTGCTTCCAGTTTATCAAAGAGCTGTGCTGGTGGGTGCATACATAGCACTCAACCAAATCCCCTGTATCATCATTACGCCATGTAGGATCAGTTATAGATATGTCATACATCATATCTGACTCTAACCCTTTTCAGTCGTGCACAAGACACTCTTAGAGCAATACTTACGAACTAAGAACAATATCAACATCTTCAAATAAGGCATAGAGTCGCAAAATAATAATAGGACTGTAAACACCAGATATCATTGAATGTGCCTCATCTTTTAGAAGTAAGGTCAAAGGTTATAGGTTACCGACAGTGATTCTGGTAGTGAAAAACAAACAACAAAACATTGTCAAATTAAACAAGGCAGTTGATCCAGACAAAACCAGATGAAACCGAATAGATCATAAAAGACACGAAGAGAGCTCACAAAACCATATATAACTAGGGCAACAGCGCAAAATATAGAGGTAGAGAGAAAGCGCTAGCGAGAGATAATTGACGCAGCCATAATAAACCAGAAAGACTGAGTGCACATTGGAGAGAAAGCGAGAGAGAGAGAGAGAGAGCGTGAGAGATAGATGGAGCGATGAGAGTGAGAAAGAGAGAGTGAATGCGAGAGATGATCAGTGCAGTCCTGCAGATTACCAACTTCATTATGTCCTGAGTGGGGGGGGGGGGGTCTTTAAAAATATACTTAACATGAATTACATTTCGCCATCATTCCTGGATAATACGCGCATCAACCTCCCACCCCCAACCCCCACCACCACCCAGAAGGAGTGGGAGCATCCATCTATTTATATTACAGGCATGAACGTTGAATCATCTCCAGTCATCTGTTGGATCAAATGCAGGACCCTCCAAAGGAGCTGGCCTGAACCCTGATTGAGCCGTCTGTGTTCCCTGGGTCTGGTCTCATGGGTGGGTGGGGTACCACGGAAACCAAAGACCACCCCCCCCCCCCCACTTCCCTTACAGCCCCAGGCTACCTTCTCACCTGGCACGTCTCCGAACCCCCCCACACCCCCCCACCCCCAACCCCCCCTCCCCAGCAATATGTTAAAAGCCCAGCGACGAAAGGCGGAGATAATGAAAGCGAGCAGATAGAAAGTAAAGGAGTTAAACTCTGAGGAGGAAGACGGTTGAACACTTTCTAACGATGCTGGCGGCGAGCCGGCGGGCGGAGCACCCGGGGAGAGGGAAGCAGCGCTCGCAGCCCAGAGCAGATTAAACCTCCCCCCCCCCCCCCCTCGCTTTATCTCCCCTCGCCAATTACTAACCGCAAGAATGAAAAGGGGGGGGGACGGGGACTTTTTCTATTGTTTTTTTTCTATTCAGGCACAGCTGTGGACGGCTCTTTAGCACGGTGTGGCCCCGTCATGAAGGGGCCGAGGACCCCGTGGAGTGCTTCCACTCGTTAATATTTTGTAGGAAAAAGCGGAGGGAAGGCAGGGAGATGCGGGGTGGACGGGGGAAGGAAAACACAGCCAGCCTGGAAATGCTTACTGCAGGATTTCATAAGTGCAATGTGTTCCATTAACTAATTAGAAATATTAAAGGGTCTCAAAGCAATCTGTGACGGAGACGTAAGAGGCGTGGGCCGCTGATTTAAAAGCACTGTGTGACAAGGTGCCAACGCCTGCTCCAAATCGAGCCGAAATCGACAGAGGGGCAGTGTGTGTGTGTGTTTGTGTGTGTGTGTGTGTGTGTGTGTGTGTGTGTGTGTGTGTGTGTGTGTGTGTGTGTGTGTGTGTGTGTGTGTGTGTGTGTGTGTGTGTGTGTGTGTGTGGTGTGTGTGTGTGTGTGTGTGTGTGTGTGTGTGTGTGTGTGTGTGTGTGTGTGTGAGTGTGTGTGTGTGTGTGGGGGGGGGGGTGGGGTTGTGTGGTTGTGTGTGTGTGTGAGAGAGTGAGCGAGAGAGAAAGAAAGAGAAAAAGAGAGAAAGAGAGCGTAAGACTTTAGAGTGTGTGTGTGTGTGTGTGTGTGTGTGTGTGTGTGTGTGTGTGTGTGTGTGTGTGTGTGTGTGTGTGTGTGTGTGTGTGTGTGTGTGTGTGTGTGTGTGTGTGTCTGTGAGTGTGTGTGTGAGAGTAAATCGGGACTTTGCTAGAGAATATGCTTGTGTGTGTGTATGTGTGCGCGTGTGTTCGTGTGTGTGTGTGTGTGTGTGTGTGTGTGTGTGTGTGCGTGTGTGTTCGTGTGTGTGTGTGTGTGTGTGCAAGGCTAACAAGACAGAAATAAAAAAAGAAAGACAGAAAGAAATAAAGAACCATTTGAGTAAACCTGCAACGGCAGCACATCATAAACACGTATCATATATCATTTCTGTGTTTGTGCTAAAGACCCTCATTGATTAGGGTGAGGCATTAAGCTGCCACACTGACGCATATTATATGTAAATCATAGAGAGAGAGAGAGGGGGAGACGAGGGAGACAGAGACAGAGAGAGAGGGAGAGACTGAGAGGGAGAGTCTGAAAGGGCACAATATGGCTACATAAGCAGTAACCAGCTGAAAATGCATTAGGATAATAAAGCAGAAAGGGCATTCTATGAGAGAAGGGAAAAAATTGGGTTTTCAATCCTAATGAAATAACACAAAAAAATGGCACATTGGTAAAAGCATCGGGAAAATGTTTTCTTTTATATATCTTGATATACTATATGTCATGGCTGAGAGAGCCAGATTCCCCCAGAACAAAACAACCACACAATGTTCGAAGGTACGATGAGCACACGTACAATCACATACACACACACTTGTCTGTACACACTGTCCCAAAGTGTCTGTATTGTGCAGTGTTATACACATACACACACAAATGTATTCTCTCTCTCTCTCTCTCTCTCCCCCTTACAGCCCATCCCATCCTTTAGTTAATTCCTAAAAACAACATGGCGTGTCTAGTTCCTTGTCTGACAGCTAACAAGCCACAGATCAGACCGGGCGTCTCTTTTTCTGAAAATCCTTCACGTCCAAGAAAATATCAAATCCCCCCCACAGGTGTGTCTTACTCCTCTATGAATAACCTATCTGTCAGGTGTGGAAAATGTGAGCGACGGTGTGTGTGCGTGTGTGTGTGTGTGTGGTGTGTGTGTGTGTGTGTGTGTGTGTGTGTGTGTGTGTGTGTGTGTGTGTGTGTGCGTGTGCGTGCCTGCGTGTGCGTGTGCGTGTGTGAGAGTCCATGTGTATGTGTATGAATGTGTGTGTGTGTGCCAACATCAAGCCAGTGTCAGTCCATCTGTTCATTGCATGCCCAGCTGCTTCCTGTCATCAATAAATCGTATGGTCTTTGTTTAACCGCTACGGCGCATCAACCACTGTGTCATTTTAATTCTCTATCTATAAATTCTCCCCACCCGCACACACACTTCAAAACTACTCATAGCTGTGATACGTCCCATCAAGTCTCACTCGTAATGGTGCGTTGTAGCACTTTTTCTCGACGCCCCCCTGAGTGTACAGGGAGTACTGCAGTTCTGTGCGCCAAAAAACACACGTCAGTGTGCCAATCCCTTCCTTCTACGGGTCAACCCAGGGATGCCCATGGCCTTCAACCCTTTATATCCAAGGGACACACCTCCCGAAACAGGAGGCTAAAAAATGCTCTGAACATGTCCACCATTGCCACCGCTGCCACAGACAGCAGCAGTAGCAGCAGATCTTCAACACACAGAGTCGTACAGTTCATCCTTGTCCAAGCGGATGTTGAGCATGGACTCCAGGCTGGGCAGGGCGGGGGCACTGGGCAGGAACACGCACTGCGGGCCGGGGGCGGGGTGCTGCTGCAGAGTCTGCTGCTGCTGCAGGGCCTGGGACTGCTGTCTGGGGCGGTACCCCAGGTAGGTGGGCGGGCCCTGAGGCTGTTGGTACTCGTGTTGGTGGTGTAGGGGGCGGAGCTCGTTGTCGTGGTACAGCACTGAGTGGTGGTGGTGGAGGTGGCTACAGGTGGTCCTGCTCTGCTTCTTGCTGGCCAGGTAGCAGCGATGGCAGCACAGCACCGTCAGCAGCGTGACCGAGGTGAGCAGCAACAGGGCCCCGCCCCCCACCAACACATAGAACCAATAGGCTGGGGCGGACCGCGCCGCCATAGTGTTCACGGTGGGCTCCGTCCCACACACGGCGCCCCCTGGAGAGCAGGAGGACACATTACAGGTGGGCCTAGCGGCGGAGTCAGGCAGCGATGCAGAGTGCACGGTTGCTTATAATACCCTACCCTAATAAGTTCATAATGACTGCATTACAGTCACAAAGCAGCTAGGAAGTTATTGTTACTAAGGAATGGGGATCAGTGAGCAGATCTGTCCCGCAGTTGACAAGTTCAATGTTAATGTCTGACGTGTGAAGGTTTACTAGGCAGAATGTTAGCTTCTTGAAACATAATTAGGAGCCTCTTTATTAATACATTTAGACACGTCAGCACCAGCAATCAAAATGGTGTTGTACATTTAGCTCAGGACAACAATTCTCTTAGGGTAAACTGCGTACTGCTTACTACTTTATTTTATAATAGTAGTGCTTTTGTCAACGTAGAAAGCACAGGCATTAGCCGCACATTTACAGAGTCATGCCATGCCGAAACCGCAGGATTTGATTGGTCGGTGCAAAAGCCGTAGTTAGGCAGCGAACGCATCGTTCCAGATCTGGATGAGGAGCGGTGTGGGCGGAGGGGAAGTGAGGTCATTGTCTTTTAAGATATGTGGGCCGTTGGACAGGAGTAAAAAACGAAGGAATGGAACCGAGAGAGAAGAGAGGAGAAACGCAGAGGAAGCCAGCAGAAAGTGGAATGAAAAGGAATCACAAGTGAAAGGTGAAAGAGCCAACATGAGATATAGAGAGAGAGGGAGAGCGACCGAGACAGTGAAAGAGGGAGGGCGAGGAAGAGAAAGACAGAGACGGGCCAGAGAGCATGAGAAGGAGTAATCCAGTGATGATATATTTAATCCTGCATTAAATGGAAGAAGAAAAAAGTAAGTCTAATGAAAGACACAGAACCACAGAAGGAAAAAAGTGGATAAAAGTAGGGCATTCCACACCACAGAGACTCAGAACCTGGAGCACGCCGCTAACAGTCTCCTCTGCCTTCTGATTGTAAAGCTGTGCGTTGAGAGGCCCGCGCTGTCGGCCTCGCCACACATGTACTAAAAACATCCACCCTTTTATGCTTCTTCAGATCTGAGCGGGTACTCTGGTGAGAGAGAAATCTACATGGGAGCTCTGTTGCAGAGTGGCCCGTTAAAGAAGGGATTAAAAGCCACTTTTAACTTTTCTCCATGAACACTAATCTTTCTATGTGCAGGAAACCCTCTTGATAGAGGAGATTTCCTGTTTCATGTGATAAGGTGCGTTTAATGCAGGATTAACCGTGGAGGGTCAGGTTGTGAGAGAATTCTTCCTTGTGGGAAATTAGCATAATATACGTGCTATTGTGTGTGTGTGTGTGTGTGTGTGTGTGTGTGTGTGTGTGTGTGTGTGTGTGTGTGTGTGTGTGTGTGTGTGTGTGTGTGTGTGTGTGTGTGTGTGTGTGTGTTGTGTGTGTGTGTGTGTGTGTGTGTGTGTGTGTGTGTGTGTGTGTGTGTGCTTTTGCACAATCATGCAAAATCGGTCAGACTGCCAGCCGTTTCTTGCCACAAGCCAAATGCTTTCTTGATCGAGATCCAACAAAGTTCCATGGTGGTCAAGATGCTCTGGATTTACTGTAGGCCTAGTTAAAAGAAGGCGCAACCGATGAACCATAATTACAAACTGGACAAGGACATGCTTGGGTTTGAGGTAGGTCTAACCGGCATACGCTGTGTATTTTGAGTATATTAAGTTCTTTTTTTAAGACTAAACGCATCTCCTTCTGTTGTCACGGATACCACCTGAACAGCTTGAGACAGATCAAGAAATAACCCTAGCAACAATTCATTTCATCTGTAAAGTTAAAGGATAGATATATACTTTATCATAGCATGTCAAAGCAACATTTAAGGAACAAAAGTCCTGTTATGCTGCTCAACAAATCTAGCTCAAGCAATGCTGACCACAACCGCCCAGCTATTAAACCGCTGGCACATATATAGTATATTCTCAAAATGTTCAACTTTGGCTACCCCATCGTATAAGAAATAAGATCCATTTCCATTGGTCTCACTGTTCTTTCACACATAATTAGCAAACCTCTCTGGACCGTATTATGAAATGAGTGGATACAGGCTATACGATACCAGCTAGCATCAACAGTTAGCATCGCTCGCTTATGAGATGAGTGAGTACAGGCTATACGATACCAGCTAGCATCAACAGTTAGCATCGCGCGCTTATTGGATGAGTGAGTACAAGCTATACGATACCATTTAACATCAACAGTTAGCATCGCTCGCTTATGCGATGAGTGAGTACAAGCTATACGATACCAGTTAGCAATGCTAGCTGTCATCATAGCCCAATTTGTCTAATGACTTCGACTTTGAGCCAAAATGAACTAAGAGGTATTTTTTCAGTGACTGATTCTATTTTAGTGCAGTGGAAAGACAATATAAGATGCCAAATATCTACTCTGCATCCTGACAGTATTTCATCTCACAGACACACACACACACAAACACACACACACTCATACAAAGAGACACACGCACACACGCAACATGCTCACACACATACACACACACACACACACACACACACACAATATACAACACATGATTGAAGATATAAGTAAGTTCTGTTGAATTATACACAATAACACTGAAGCTCAATAAATATAAAGTATACTAGAGGGAGAAATAAAGATGAAAAATAAATCCCACAAAAAATAAACGTTTTCTGTGATACACTGATATTGTTCTCTGATGACTTGTTTGGTTTCTCCACCATTACTGACCTCAGGGCAGCCATTTTGACCACCAACAGTCTGCACCAACAAGTAAAGTGTTCTGTTTGTTAGTTGTCTGTTTGTTTGTTTGTCTTGACAAGCAAGGAGAATAACATAAAGAAGAATGAAAGGGTTCCATATTTTTCCAACACAGACTTACTGCTTACTTGACATAAACCCAACACACACCAAGGTGGGGGAGAGAAGAGAAGGGAATAAAGAAGAAGACAAGAGGGAATTAGGAATGGGGGAGAGGAGGATGAAGCAGAAGAAAAGGAACAGAAAGCACAGGAGAGAAAGGAACCACCAGAGAAGCAAAGAGTTGAAGGGGCCGAGGAACTGAAGGAAGGGTTTTGGGCAGAGGAAAGAAAGTGAGGGAGAGAGAAAGGTAATCAACGACGGTTTAGTCTCCACATATGGTGCGAGGGCAGAGGATGGATCAGAGATAGCAAAGAGCTTAAATTAAATTAAATTGATGGAGCGATTTTAATAAACAGTTGGGGGAAAGTGTATATCAAACCCAGGGCGCTTTGTCCTCCCGGCTCCAGTGGTCGTTTATTTATCATACACAGCAATAAAGCAGCCATCCCTGTTTAAAATCATCCCGGTGTGTGTGTCCCCGCCACAGGCCCGGCATCACTAAACATCACCGCGGCAGAAAGCGGCCCCCGCGGTCGTACATATATTACCGTCAGAGACCGCCGCACATCCCCCAGACACTCAGTCACTCCAACAGCTGATTGGACGCAAAGCCTCAAAGGTGTGGCCTCGGCTGTTACACACAGCAACGCCCCGGCGGTTAGACTGATCGACCGGCAGCCCAGAGGCACCGGGTTCAATCCCCCGATGTCTCCAGTCGTCGTGTAGGCCGTCCCACAGCGAGACGGCCCTCAGCTCCTACCACCTGCTCCTTAATGACATGCATCTCCTTGGATCCACACCGTCTGCTAAATTAGGAAACGTTCCACCACCGCCGTCAACAGATTCCTCATCATCTCACCAGAGACGTGAGAGTATTTCTACAGTGTGGAAAACAGCACCGCGAGTGAGAACACAAGGAGTGGAGTTCGCTGGCAGGCCCTGCGGGGGAACCGGGCCACACCCCCTAACGATGTATTGGCGACAGTGCCTGCGGAAAGCCGCGTTGCCTGATGAATAATTCACAGCTGCCGATGTTGACGGTGAACCTGTTTGTGACGGATGCCTCGCAGTCAATACCTCCATAACTCAATAGCTGTCACAGAGAGAGAGAGAGCGGGTGGGGTGGGGGGGGGGGTGGAGGTTGGTACGCAGGAACAAGGCCTCAGTCCAGCATGCAGAGGGGGAGCCATGCTGGAGCGATTCATGGCTAGGTGCACTCTCCCCTTGTGCCAATATCACAAGAGAGAGAGAGAGAGAGGGGGGGGAGGGGGGAGATGGGGAGGGGGGTATTTTGAGAGAGAGGGGGAAAGAGATAGTGGAAGGAAGGGAGAGAAAGAAGTGAGAGAGAGAGGAAGAGAGAGAAAAGTAGAGGGGGAGGTAGAGGGAGACGGGAGAGCGAGGTAGAGAGTAAGAGGAAGAGAGAGAGGTAGAGAGAGAGAGGGGTATCACGAGGAAGGCATTAAACCCAACCATCACAGCCTCTGCACTTCACCAATATGGGCAAGCTCTTCCGATATTCAGCCTCCTCGACACCCACATTTCACCCCTCACACACATGTGTCAGCAAGGGGTAGGACAGACCAAAACAAGGTGCCCCTGACCCCAGAGTAGCAATGCAAGCTCAGTTTAGCGACAGGCAGGAAGCACAGACAGTTTGGTACAGGAAGTAGGTCCAGCAGGAAACAGGAAATGGTACTTACCAGTCATGTCTGGAGGGAAGGCTGGGAAGGGCTCTGCGTGAGAGAGAGAGAGAGAGAGAGAGAGAGAGAGAGAGAGAGAGAGAGAGAGAGAGAGAGAGAAGAGAGAGAAGAGAGAGAGAGAGAGAGAGAGAGAGAGAGAGAGAGAGAGAGAGAGAGAGAGAGAGAGAGAGGGTTAGAATTCGGCAAGAAATTGTACATGTTCAACCTTCCTCACACTCACACACATAGCCATATGCTGACCTTTCTTTTTATTATATATATATATTTTATGCCTCCCTCACATCATCTCTCTGCCCTACCCTCACTCTCTTCCAACCTGTCACCTCATCCTTGCTCTCTCTGCCATGATCTATCTCTGTCCCTCGCCCGAGGTTAATGGCAGCAGAATTAATGGCGGGATGACTCAGAGAAAAAGGAGTGGAGGAACAGTACGAGAGGGTTTTAGGAGGGGGAGAGGTTGGGGGTGGGGGGAGAGAGGGACGGAGAGATGGCGAATGAGGTGGACAGGGTCCACAGAAGTAAGGTTTACTGAAGTGCGTACGGCCTGGTGTATGGTGGAGGAGACGGAGCGGGAAATCAAAAGGAAAATGAAAAACCTAAACGGCAAGAAAATCAGAGACAGATGTGAGGAGAACAGAGAGACAGACAGACAGAGAGACAGGGTGACAGACACACAGACCGGCTCACAGGCCGACGTACACGGTCAAGTGTGTAGATCGTTTCAACGCAAACTCGTGTGTGTGCGTCTTTGATTAGCGCTTGTGCTGTTTGTGAGGGAGTACGTTCATTTCCGTTGAGTGTGGAGTCATGATGTCCGGCTGTGCTTAATATCACACTGCCCTGTGCTTACGTTATAATTATATGTCTCGGGGTCTGTGATTCAAGTGGCATATCTGGTGACTTGTTGCTTTTAGATTAGTGTTGTTTACTGGAAAAGCAATGACATTTATGGATCACACGCTCACTGCACGTGCGCACACACTCCAGGGCTTGTGTCACGAACACACACACACACACACCACACACACACACGTACAGTTTTATTATATCATAGCTTGTTTTTGTTTATAATAGGACAAATAAATTGGATTGATATTGAGGTAGAGAAAGAGGGAGAGAACAAAAAAACTCTGAGAAAGAGAGAGAGAGAGAGAGAGAGAGAGAGAGAGAGAGAGAGAGAGAGAGAGAGAGAGAGAGAGAGAGAGAGAGAGAGAGAGAGAGAGAGAGAGAGAGAGAGAGAGAGAGCGACAGAGAGATTGAGGAAAATGTTGCGATAGCGAGAGAGGGAAGGAAGGAGGACTGAAAAGCAACCAGGTTGATGAAGAAAAAGAGAGAAAGCGATATAATGAAAGATAGATTACAATCCATGGCCTGCGGCCGCGCTTGGCCTACTTTCTCTTGTTGTTTTGTGAACGGAAAACATTATGAACAATATTTTACACTCGCTCTCCTTCTCTGGTCTCTAGTGAGAACATAGCTCAGAGGTCTTTTGGGAGCGAGGGAGGGAGTGGGTGGGGTGGGGGGGGGGGGGGGGGCTGTGAAGGCGAACAAGACAGAAACAACCGATGATTGGATTGCCTTAAACAGACAGACAGCAGACAGACAGACAGACAGACGATGACAGACAGGCGATGAATGGATGAACAAATGGGTGAATAAATGGATTAATTAATGGATGAATATTTAGATTGATGGCAGAATGGATCTATAGAGGAATGGAATTCATGAGTAGACCGATTGATGAAGAGTTAGATGGATGGATTAATTAATTGATGAATTGACACATGAATGCACAAAAAAAATGTAGGGATCAATGGATGAGTGGGTGAATTAATTGAAATATCAATGAACTGATGAACTGAGGAATGGATAAATCGTAGATGCAGTCGATGCATGGATGGATGAAGAGGAGGATGAATGTGTGCGCAAATGAAGAGATGAGTCTTACGTGTGCACTGCTCCTGGTCCATGCTGCTGCTCATCTGGACGTTATCTATCCTGATGTGCCCTCTGGTGCCATGCTCGAAGAAGCCCTCAAACACCACCTGGAGGGGGGGGAGACAGGGGGAGAAGTGTGAGACATTCAATACCTTTCACCAGCATATGCCCCAGTGTCATCAGGGACCCCCCCCCCCCCCCCACCCAGAGCTGGCCCTCTCCCCTGGGCCTAACACACCCAGCACCACCCTCCGCTCAGCACCACTCACCTGGTACTCCCTGGGGCTCTGGGGCAGGATGGTGCGTCCCTCCCTCCAGTGGGGGCCCTGCTCCCCCTTCAGCTGCCAGATGGGGGTCTCCTCGTCATCGTTGTCCCTCAGCAGCACCCGCAGGCTCCCTAGGGCCTCCCCCTGGAGCTGGTAGTAGAAGAGCAGGCAGAGCGGGCCCAGCTCCGGCCCCACCTCGGGGCTCAGCAGGCGGGCGCGCTGCCGCAGCGTGTGGGCCCCGGCGTCCACGTGGAGGTAGTTACCGGAGAAGTCTGCAGAGGGAGGAGGTAAGGAGCCACATCTTTAGGGCCAGAAGGCACCACAGGATCAACAGCGATTGGATGATTAAGATTCTGAAATCAGTTTCCCCTAATGGACTTGATAAAGTGGTCCACTTCACACACACACACACACACACACACACACACACACACACACACACACACACACACACACACACACACACACACACACACACACACACACACACACACACACACACACACACACACACACACACACACGCCTCCTTAACCACGCTTGTTATGAATACTGCCACCTCATCCATTGTCCAATTTTGCCAACTTAGCACAACCAACAGTTCCAGCGTTTTGTGCGTGTGTGTGTGTGTGTCTGTGCGTGTTTGTGTGTGTATATGTTTGTGTGTTTCTTTGGGTGTGTGTATGTGTGTTTGTGTGTGTGTGTGTGTATGTGTGTGTGTGTGTGTGTGTGTGTGACTGTGTGTGCGTATTTGTGTGTGTGTGTGTATATTTTTGTGTTTGTTTGTGTGTGTATGTGTGTTTGTTTGTGTGTTTTTGTGTTCTTTACTTCTCTTTCAATTATTAATCCAATTCAATTGACTTTTATGTAGGAGGTGTAGAAGGAAAATGTAATGGCAAGAAATAAAACAGAATGTGAGTGATAGAGAGTGAGATCGATTGAGAGGTAGTGTGAGAGTGAGTGAGAGGTGAGAGAGAAAGAGAATGATAGAGAGAGAGAGAGAGAGAGAGAGAGAGAGAGAGAGAGAGAGAGAGAGAGAGAGAGAGAGAGAGAGAGAGAGAGAGAGAGAGAGCGCTCTTTGCACGACTATAAGCATTAGCCATCTGCAGCAGTGTGGCTGTTTGTCTATTAGGAGCAGAATGGGCGATCTGCTGGGGCTGCAAACAGCCTGCTTATCAATACACACAACACTGGCTGACACCTCAGGGAGGGAGGGAGGGGGGGAGGAAGGGAGGGAAGAGGTTAGGGAGGGAGAGGGAGTACGGGACAGTGCGAGACAAACAAATGACCTGTTTTTATCTATTCCTCTCTCCATTACTCTCTCACTCTTTAAATCTATCCATCTCTTGATCCATCCGTCCGTCTGTCCCTGCGTCCGTCTGTCAGTCTCTCATTAGGTACAGCTAGAGAACAGGGCTAGTTCCTCTTTCTCTGAGTGTTTGATCTTGGCCAGCCATCAGAGGGGGGGAATTAATTAGCAGCCCACCATGGGAGGGGGGAGGAGTGGGCGGAGGGTTGTGTCAGTGTGTGTGTGTGTGTGTGTTTGTGTGTATGTTAGTGTGTCGTTGCAAGTTAGGGGGCTCACACTAGTGATTTATATCCGTGCCCACCCTAGTCCAAGAGTGTGACCGCGCGCACTTGGGAGTCTGTCTCATATGCATTTTTCCGCGCAGGAGGACTTTTCAAACCACTACAGTTTCACGTTGCTATGAAAACGTGGCGGAAAATAAACGGACCCCCCAGGTTAAAGCCAAAGAAATGGCAAGGGGGGGGGGGTTATGAGTGGACCCTGGATCTCCGTCGTGGAAAAGCCTACGTCCGTGCCCACTGTGCACTTGGGGGGGGGGGGGGGGGTGAAGAAACACCCTGCGACAGAACCACGATGGGATATCACCCCTGAAGTCACGACAGCATGAAGTAATTACACTTAACAGCGCTTTCCCCCTGTTTTTTTTACTGTAGTCACTGGTAATATCACTGCCTCGTGTTGTCTCCCATGGCGTTGCTACGGTGACAGGGAGAAGGGGGGTTGGTGGGAGGTTCAGCTGGTGGAGAGGCTTGGAAGCTGCAGTGACTTTAAAAAAACAAAAACAACGGGTTGACAGTTTGACGTTTGTAGATACGACTAGATACTTCAGGTAACACTCCCATCATCCTTTGGTGCAAAGAGGTGGAACGTGTCATTACACATATAAATGTTGGTGTGACCGCAAGACCGTCAATTCCTCTCCCTCTCTGTTAAGCCCTCCTTTGATATTTAATAACGGAGCTGGATCGCAGGTTTGAGGCTTT
>OLKM01001254.1:138518-148518 GCA_900291075.1 Melanogrammus aeglefinus | reverse complement strand
ATCGTTAATAGGCTCTTCCAGTGACGTCCTCAGTTATCCTTGCTGATGCATTATGGGAGGTGTACAAGACACCGCCATGACAGCTGTGACGCTAACGAATCCCAGTCTTGGCTTCCATATCGCACATACATAAAGCTGAAAGGCTAACCCTGAGCCAGGACGACTTTACCTTCAGCATTTGTCAAACTTAAACTATGTTAAACGGAATGTTTTTAAGCAGTATTTTATTGCAAAAAAAAGCCACAAAAGCCACATCCAAGGCCCTTAAAGACATATTGTTAATGCTCGTGAATTTCATTCCAATTGGTAATCCATCTTATTTGGATAGGGTAGCCCCCTGCTTTTGTGTGTGTGTGTGTGTGTGTGTGTGTGTGTGTGTGTGTGTGTGTGTGTGTGTGTGTGTGTGTGTGTGTGTGTGTGTGTGTGTGTGTGTGTGTGTGTGTGTGTGTGTGTGTGTGTGTGTGGGGGGGGGGGGGGGGGGTGTACATGATTGAGGTCAGAGGTTGTGGTTTGGTTGTGATTAATGATATTGGCAGACAGCTGAGGTAGGGGATATAGCCGCAGCAGGGGCCGGTCCATTTAATAGCGGTTCCATTTACAAACCACATTCACAATGGTATCGAAGAATATCTGCAGCTTATCGTTGACACCTCCCTGATCTGTAACGGCCAAGAGTTTTGTCATCAGTGTGAACTGATCAATGCTGTTTTAAATTTTAATTTGATTCCTACCCTCAGTGGTTTGGTTTTTAACTGTTTTTCTCATACTGCGGTAAAGGTATTGTAAATGAAAACAGCCACTAGGCAGAACTGTTGTGTCGGGGTCAGCATGTCAGTTTTGTTTAATATCATTATTCATGCAAAGATGATTTATTTTCATGTCACAATTATCCTTTCATGTAATGTGAGAGATTCAAGGCAAGTTCCAGCTATTAACGTTTCATCCGAATGTAACGTTGTGAATCATTGTACCTCAAACTGTAGTCCTTTACACCTCCCACATGCATTAATAATTCCACAAATGCTGTTTAGTTATAGCATAGAAAAGTGCAATTAGCTTTTACTACTCAAAGCTAATGACATTAATATTCCATGAATTCTGTTTAGCTTTAGCATAGATAATTGCAATTTGCTTTTACAACACAAATCATAAGCTTGGTTTGTGATGACATCACCACAATAAGGCTGAAACCAGGCAGTATTGTCCCTGGTGTTGGTGGAGTGGAAAGGCTGGCTGGAAGAAGACGCCAGTGAGCATGCCAGTTGTAACTGGGCCAGATTAACTCACTGCTTCCCAAGGCCTTATGTTCCATAATGTGTCTTGTGTGGGTTTGGCTCTGACTGGCTCTGCTGCAGTGAACTGTGGGTAACACAACCCCAAAGTCTAGCCTATGGCCATTGTACATAAACTAATGCACAGTCTATTAACGTACGTTAATGCCATAGACCAAGGGGTTGGATTATCTGTCCATGGGAGGGTATTTATTCAGGCAGTGGTAATGGTTGTTTATTGCTGTAAGATAAATGGGTTGGCATCAGCCCGAGGCAATAATTGAAAACGGGTGTTTTGAATTTGTGGAACACAGTTGATTTCTCGTACATAAGATGACAATGTATTAATGTTCGGTCGAATGTACCATAATTATTACAAGGTAATATATATTACTAAGTGTCCAAAATGACCCATTCACACAAGCACGTGAAAACACACACATACACACACACACACACACACACACACACACACACACACACACACACACACACACACACACACACACACACACACACACACACACACACACACACACACACACACACACACACACACATGCTCACACGTGGACGCGTACACGTACACCCACAGATTTCGAATAAAGTCGTTGAGTGTGACAAACTGTTCAATCAGTTTGAGAGTATTTCTGGCACCGCTAGCAAAGTTTAGCATTATTAAATATATAATAACATCACATTGATTGATACTGGCATTTGGAACCATCCCATCCCTATTTTCATTTCCCAGCCTAATTTGACATTCCGTCTACCGATTTCTGTCTCCCATGTCACATAGATTTGTTTGTATTACTCAGAAACCTTTGGTTGTCAACACAAAAAGATGGTCTCAGTAAATATACACAATTGAATGGTTCATATTCTTCGGAGAGTGATCTCAGCAGACAGGTTAAGACTCAGTATCTGATTGCTTGGCTTACATAATATAAACCTATCTTGATTGATTCTAGCTGGCATATATTCACCCCCAACTGTGTTCCCCATAGCAAGAGTTTGTTTATTTATTCAATCATTCTGCTCATTGGTTGAATTTAATAATCGGTGTAGTTTGACCTTCTAACTAGTTATCTAAATACTAAGTTACTTAGCAAGTTGTTTTGTTAGTTTCAACATACTGAGCCATTTGCTCAACTTCCGTTTCTCATTGTCTACATTTGATTTCTCTTATCTTTGGGATCAGATCAACATTCTTTTCTCTTGCAATATCGCGTTGCAGCTGAAGCTTGCCTCTGACCCCCGTTTGATATCAACCACGGGCCAAGTTAGGTGCCTTTCCTTAGGCAAGGTTCCACTCAAAGTTTATGACGTGTTGCAGACCGTTCCATACAAGGACTTTTCTCTTCCTGTCTCTCTCTGGCGCTCCTTGTTTGTTCATTTCTCACCCTTGAACTCTGATGCCCCCTCCATCCATCACTCCCTTGGCCTCCCTTTACCTCTGGCTTTTCTACCAATGTCTGTTTCCCTCAAGCTAATGATCTTAGCGCTTACCCTTGTGGCGTTTCGGAATGTTGGAGTTACCATTCTCAATCCAGCTAGAAATGGAATCAAATTGTGCGTTGGAGAAGTGTCACTGGCCATATGTGTGATGAAGGCACACACTGTTTTTCGAAGCGAGGTTTCGCTCTTTTCCTTTGAATACATTCCTATCCGGGGACCCTAACAAAATGTTATTGTTTCGCGGGCTGAAACCCATTAGTTCTGTCTTATTTAGTTGGAACCCATCTGCAAAAAGAATGTCTGCGGAACCATATTCCTGGTCCCGAAAACCTCCAAAAGAGCTCCAAAGGAAACAAATAACGGGGACGGCTGGCATGTGAAGAGTGTGTGCTCTGGTGAATAATGTTATGGTTCCGAAAGAATCCAATAGCAGAGTTTGTATCTCCTGATGTCGACACCGGCGCTTTATAACGTGACGCAAAACATCTGCCCGTCGTCTCTGTCGTCCCCTCGTCTTGAGAAAGCGACCATTGTTTTCGGCGCGGTTGAGCTGACGTCGTCTTCCGGCCACACGATAACTTGTTTCATGAACTTTGGAAGGGGGTGGGGGGGTCCTCTTTGTAGCTGTAGTGTGTTGAAAGTAGGCTTTTCTTTCTTGGTCAAATCAGTGTGTTGACACATTTATCGTCTGTTGGGAGGTGGCGAGGCCCAGTTGGTGTAAAGACTGTGAAGTTTTCTTTGCTACTGCTTTGCATCGACTGCTGTATGCTCTATTTACATTTCACATCGGTTCATTATCATCTCATCCTCATGCTAACTATGGCCACAAATTTCTCTCAATGTTGTCTGTCGTTTGATACATAAAATGCTAATTTGCTGATCTAACGGGTGACCATATTATTTCTAATTGTTATTTGTCTCAAGTACATATTGTCTTTATTTGTACCTTGATAGGTTGTTTTTTAAAAAAAAAACAGCTTTAAATGAATAACTAGTATAGTACAGTATCAGTCTAAAGTAGTCCACCAGTTGTCGAGCAGCTGCCTCATTAAACGGCCGGTTCCCAGACGTTGTGTTCATGTAACGGGGGTTCAACGGAAGACTCACAGTCACCAAGTGTTAACGGATGTCCCCCCACAGGTTGAGAGAGAGAGAGAGAGAGAGAGAGAGAGAGAGAGAGAGAGAGAGAGAGAGAGAGAGCAAGAGAGAGAGAGAGAGAGAGAGAGAGAGAGAGAGAGAGAGAGAGAGAGAGAGAGAGAGAGAGAGAGAGAGAGAGAGAGAGAGAGAGAGAGCAAGCAAGAGAGAGAGAGAGAGAGAGAGAGAGAGAGAGAGAGAGAGAGAGAGAGAGAGAGAGAGAGAGAGAGAGAGAGAGAGAGAGAGAGAGAGGAGAGAGAGAGAAGAGAGAGAGAGAGAGAGAGAGAGAGAGAGCGACAGAGACAGAGAGACAGAGAACGAAAGAGAGTGTCTCTTTTAGTACGGAACACTGGCTTTGGTTCAGTACTAGCCAGACTGTCTGTGTGTCTGAGTGTATGTTGTTGTCTCTCTCTCTTTCACTCTCTCTCTAGCTCTCTCTTTGTCTACATCAGACTTTAAGCAGGACTTAATGTTGTGTTGCTTTGTGGCTATTTTGTTAGAGTTCAGTAGCTCCAAAACTCACACAATCAAACTGCACACTGCTGTTGATACAAGGACAAATATAGACCCTGTCTTTAACTACAGCAAAAGCCACAACATTTGTATTTCGCTAAAAGGAGGTGAAAGAGAGAGAGCGGGGGGGGGGCGGAGAGAGAGAGAGCGTGTGTGTTTGTGTGTGTCTGTGTGGTTTTGCATTGTGTGTGTGTGTGCATTGTGTGTGTGCTTGTGTGGGCATTTTGTGGTTAGCATAAGGTTTGAAACGGGCCCAGCTAGAATTAACAACACACCCTTGGAAGTGAAACAAAATGGTCAGAAACAAATCAAACTTAATTTCAAAGGAACCAATTCATGTTTTCTCCATCTCCCTCTCTCATTAATTCCCCCCCCCCCCCCAATGCTCAATGCTTTCGTCCACCCAGCCTTTTGCCCTCTCTGTGTTTTCTTTCCATCGGTGGTTGTGGCGGCCGGGGCTGACGTTGCGTGTGATGGAGTGCTACGACTATAAAAGGGTTGGAAGCATAGGGTCTTAACCTTAATCCCAGGTTAGGGCTTCTCTCATAAGCAGGCAGGGTATGTTTGTGATGGTGTTGAGTAAGATTGTGAAAGAACCACATTTAATTTCACAAAGGGTGATCGTGTTTTTTTTTTACAGTTTGCGTTAAGTGCATATGGTAATTATATATAATTATGTCCACAGTGCAAATAACTCTATTCTAAGGCTCTCACTCTCTCTATCTACCAAACTTTTGTCTCATAATCTCTCATAATCTCTCATAATGACCAACACACGTTTGGAAGCATTTCAAAATGTTCAGAAACAAATCAAACCTAATTTCAAAGTAACCAATTTTATTTATTCTCTCTCTCTCTCTCTCTCTCTCTCTCTCTCTCTCTCTCTCTCTCTCTCTCTCTCTCTCTCTCTCTCTCTCTCTCTCTCTCTCTCTCTCTCTCTCTCTCTTCTCTCTCTCTCTCTCTCTCTCTCTCTCTCTCTCTCTCTCTCTCTCTCTCTCTCTCTCTCTCTCTCTCTCTCTCGCTCTAGCTTTCTCTAGCTCTCTCTCTCCTCAATGTCTCTCTCTCTCTAGCTCTCTGTATTAACATGGACCGTGTGATCTTTGCATGGTGTCTAAAGTAACAAATGACCTCATCAGTCACTGGACACACATGGATACACTGTGTGACCAAGAATGGTCAGAACTAGGCTCGACGGATAAGCTTCCTGTTATATAACAACGTCAAGTCATCGCCCCAATTAGTTCTCTTCATTGTTTTTACCTTGACTCTTAGCACTTGGGTATCAGAATTTCCCATGGTTCAGTAAAAGCAAACCTTTCTTAAGGAGTTGAGAAGCTATGATATAGCAACAACTAGGCCTATGCAAATAAAATCCTGGGTAACCAGACCTTAGTGAGAACCAAAGTTCTAACAGTGCCTTTGCCTCATGGGAAAAAGTGTGTGTGTGTGTGTGTGTGTGTGTGTGTGTGTGTGTGTGTGTGTGTGTGTGTGGGTGTGTTGTGTGTGTGTGTGTGTGTGTGTGTGTGTGTGTGTGTGTGTGTGTGTGTGTGTGTGTGTGTGTGTGTGTGTGTGTGTGTGTGAGAGAGAGAGTGTGTGTCTGTGTGCATGTGGGAGTGTCTGTGCGTGCGTGTTTGTGTCGTCCCACACACGTTTCCATACGTGTCCCTCCGCTCCCAACAGCTATCTGATAGAGCTGAATCTGGATAGCCGCTAATGCTATTTAAGACCCACCCAGGGACTAGACCGCCAGCCACCAAAGATTAAGGCCAGGAAAAGGGATATGTGATAGGGTTGTGTGCTTATACTAATAATAAATTGTACTATTGTAATATATTGACCATAAATTATACTTTTGCTTTCCGTATTCAGTTAAAGGTAGGCAATTCAAAGTATCTGAATAAAGTGAGATAGAATTTGAAAGTCTCCAATCGAAACCTTCCAACTCCTCCCTTCTGGCCTCCCACTGAAGCCCATCCCCCTGAACGCAGGAATAGCTTGCTAGCTTTAGCAATAGCCTTGTGGAACACTCCGGTCATGCATGAGTGCTCGGGCAGAGTGTGTGTGGGTCGCCGGGTAGGTAGTTAGACAGGGAGGGCCATCCAAATCAATCATCAACCAAGCTTAACACAATTATTGGATGGTTTGATTTATTGATTGCCGTCGAGATGTTAAGAGAATTTGAACAAATAATTCACCAGAGAATAAATTCTTCGAAATATATAATATGTAATTCTACCCTTCATGATACACTTTAAGATGATTCAATTCATGGTACAAGCATTTTCTGCAGTCTGCCAAAACATATAGAGAGATGTTTTACCAAGCTGGGGCCACACCAGTGCATATTCTCCATATACAGAAATATTTACATTTTGTTATGGGGATTCAAACTCAAGCCTACCTGGTTGCCTGTATTGTTGCCATGCAACAGTGTGCATTCTCTTGTTTTCAAAGGCATTTACCTCCACTGCTCATTATCCATGTATTAACACGGCTAAGAGCAGGGCTTCTAGTTTTTGTAGGTTTTGGCCCTCTTTGCTCCACACTAACTGAATAATATTTACCATATGGAAAGAGGTTATGCACCTGGTAACAATTATGACATAACTCTGCTCCGAGTTTTTCATATCATAGATCTGATACAAGGAGATACAGTATACAGTATTACACTATATATAAGATAACAAATGCTATATATACTGCATCTCTGAGGGATCACGGATGTTTCATCTGATCATGTTTTCTCCGACTCTTTATTTCCCATAGGATCAGACATAATTAGATGTGTTTGAATTAAACTTTGACCACAGATTGAAACATTGGACCAACAGAATAGCGTGAACAAAAATGGTTTTTCAGCTGGATGGCAATTTAATTTGTGTACGGAATCTTTTTAAAAGTTTATTTGAGTGCAAACTCAAGTGAAAAGTTTGCTGTTCACTTCCTATTTAGATGCTAACGCTAACCCCAAACCACAGCTACTGCAAGGCGGTCATGCTCACCGTCCAAAACCAAAGACATTAGAAACTGTGTGAAAGCGTACATGTGGAAAAAAAGTGCTGATCGGACATCAAGAGCATTTTCCTGGACTGATATTAAATGTAATGTGAATACACACACCAATGCACAATTCTTCCTGCATCATTTAACGTTTGAAAATGCCATCTAATCCTCTTTTCCTTGTCTCTTCTAATTGTTTAACTCTGTTTAGTTTGGAACAGTGGGGTAACGTTGTGTGTGGCTGCACATAAGATGAACAACTGTTGGCTAGCTAAACTTCTGCGAGGCAGCAATAACAAATAAAAGTCAACCAGAAGGATACTGACACAGTCAAGATGTTTGGTGCGTTGGCCCATTTATACAATAGCTGCTGATACGCTGCACATGTGAACTGTTGTATATCATGTGGGGGAAATAACAGTTGGCTCCATGACCTCCACAACATGTGTTTTTTTTTTACCAAGTCCAACCAATAACCTACTCTGAATTCTCAACTTGTTACTGTGTTTATCTGTCTACTGAAAGACAACAGTGTACAAATGGAAGAGCTGAAATCAGCCTCTATTCATATTCAGGATTCATTTTTTATTCAAGTTGTCTTGTATCATTATCAGATGTTTCTATAGGTGAATTGAGATTTTGTTAAAGTTAGGTTAGGCAATTTGGAGAAACCAGCCAGAGGAAGTCCGATTTTGAAAGCATCCAACTGAAAAACTACCTACCCCTCCCTCCAGGCCTCTCTCCAAAGCCAATCCCCCAAAACATGTGACTATCTCGCTAGCTTTAGCAATAAGTCAGCCTTGTGGAAGACTCCGGTCATACGTAATGAGTGCACGTGCAGAGTATGCACACATAGCCTGGTAGGTTGCCAGACAGACAGGTAGGCCTTCCAATCATTTTACTGATGATTGGGATGTAAAGAAGATGACGACAAATATGACAACAAATGCTTCGACACTAAATTGCCCACCCTCATGTTAAGGAGCAGGTATGGTAGGCATCTTACTCAAGGAACCCAGAATATTTTGGTTTGGGGTCACCATAACACACTATTTTATGCTTCCCCCATTTAAGCCACTTACTCACTAATATTCTGGATAATAATGAATGAATGATAATAACGATAATTCGTTTTACGTTAAGACTCCACCATTGACCTTGACCCTGGCTTTGTTTCCATAATGCTACTGCTTAGTATGTTCAGAACTAGGGCGACAGGATCCTTTGTACTCCCCCTCATAACCTGAGACCATGGGCAGGAGAAGCTCTGAACTTCCCCTGCCCCCTTTAATAAGCCGTGAGCTTAGTCGGCCGCCAGGTTGTTAATAATACAAGACAAGAAAGCAACTGGGGAAAAACCGAAGGAAGAACGCTTCCTTTGCGGTGGACTTGTATCACCCCCGTCCACCATTGAGCATGTGGTAGTACGGGGAACATCCTTTCATTATAGCCTTCTGGTCTGAAGCCAATGGGTCAAAGAACGAAAAGGAAGCTTTTGAGATGGCTTTTGACCAAAACGTAAATAATATTCCGATCAACTTTTTTGAACGCCCATCTCTGCAGAAACTAACCACATGAGACAAATATGACACATCGTTTTCTCCAACAAACTATTAGGCCTGCAGCTGTCATGTGGCTGGCTTCTAAGTCATGTGCACTGTCCTAGGAGAGGGTTCATCCTGGTGTGTATGTGATGACGTGTTCCCCCCCCAGCTCAACGACGGAGGAAAGGCATCCAAGGGAGGCATGGCGGTGGGAGACCTGGTCCTGTCCATCGACGGCATCTCCACCGACGGCATGAACCACCTGGAGGCCCAGAACAAGATCAAGAACTGCTCCGGCAACCTCCAGCTGAACCTGCAGAAGTAAGACACACCGGCTAGCGCACACACACGCTCACACACGCTCACAAGCTCACACTCACACGCTCACATGCACCAGCTCACGTGCACACACATTTAGATTCACACTCACTCTCTCATATACATACTGTCACACACGTATACACGCATCCTCTCTCGCTCACTAACTCACTCACTCTAGTTTACGACCAAAGAGTGTATCGTGTTATCTAGTTTGTGGCTTTGGCCTTCCTCGTGACTCCACTTCTCCCCTCCTAAGATTGTCCCTGCAGTACTGTAAGTATCCACGGGAGCACCAGTCACCCATACATGGAGGCAGATGTGCGCTGTTGTTGCGGGAGTTCACCAAATCTCTTACACATCGCTTGTCTATTAGTTCTGCCTGATATCTCTTAATAAGCAGATAGCGTCCCAGAATGCAACACACACATGTTGAAGCAGCTCCCAGAGGCGTATAACTGTAGAGCGCAGAGGAAGTCAGTCCTGCATCGGGCTGTGGTGTTGAGATTAGAAAAGTTGGGTTTTGTCTGTGTGTGTGTGTGTGTGTGTGTGTGTGTGTGTGTGTGTGTGTGTGTGTGTGTGTGTGTGTGTGTGTGTGTGTGTGTGTGTGTGTGTGTGTGTGTGTGTGTGTGTGTGTGTGTGTGTGTGTGTGTGTGTGCGCGTGCTTGTGCATCTGTGTGTGTGTGTTTGTGTGCATGTGCGTGTGTGTCTGTGTGTGTCTGTGTGTGTGTGTGTGCGTGTATGTATTTGGGTGTGTCTACC